>CM025660.2:1324701-1337052 GCA_014621495.2 Entosphenus tridentatus | reverse complement strand
GTGTGTGTGTGTGTGTCAAACTGACTGTGTGTGTGTGTGTCAAACTAACTGTGTGTGTGTGTGTGTGCGTGTGTCTTGCAGGTTACATCGCGCTGTGGCTCTGTCCCTGCGACTCTCCCCCATCAGAGACCGGGTACAGCCACGTGCCCGACCACGACGTCTGAGCGAGCGGACTCTTGTTAGCGAGCCCCCTGCCTTCAGGCGCCTCCCACCACGCACGCACACAACGACAACAACGACCATCATCCACCACTAATTGGCGGTGATGTCACCGCCACTGATCTTGCAACGGCGCTCGTGCCAGGCTAGGTGCACTTTAGAGTCCCCCCCTATCCCACGTGCTTCAATGCATTTCGGATGCATGACGAGCGGTAACGTAATGCCACGTGGATTCAGAGTTTTTCATTTAGACTGGAGGAATCCGACGCGTGTGAATGCACCCATCGATCGGTTATTCTGCACGCGCGTACATTTTATGCAAACGATTCCTTGCGGGGGCTACCGATCAGGACGGGCGAGGCGGGCAGTGCAAACGACACGACAGACGTCAAAACACAACATTAGAGACGAGACATCCAGTGGACACAACGGAGTGAAGACCATAGCAGTTGGGACATCCAGTACCAAACGAGACGGTACCAAAGAATCGGTGATTCACGCCCGGGTAAATGAAGGCAAGCATTGTTGCACGCTGGGGTCTGTTTCACCTCGTCGAAATACAATAACACTCAGGCCCACCGGCCTAGTGGCCTTGCGAGGAGTGCTACTCAGTCGCATTCATTTCAGCAGCAAACTCTGCGCCGGTTTTACTTCTTTGGGTCTCATCGGCAGGGAGTTGCCAGTTAGACACAATCCTACCGAGATCTTCTGCGATGCTGATACATGTCTGAATCTTTGCCAGTGACAAAGACATCAGACTTGGGAGTCGGCTTCAATGCAGTGATGTCACTTAGAACCGGACTGCGGCTTGCGACAATTCGGCGAATCTCTGGGAGTGGATTGGCAGAAGGTGGGGGGCTTGACAGTACGAGCACCAAGTACGTCTTGCATGTGTTCGCTGCCAGGGTGTGTTCGCAAAGTATGCCGGTGGGTGTTTAATTAGACCCCCTTGATTATCTTATGCAACGATCACTTACACCCTGCGATTAATTGGATCGTAGGGCCGGTGTGAGTGTTGGGTTTTTTTTGTAATTTTAAATCAGCCAGCTGGATGAAGGCCTCCCCACCCCACCTCCATCCCTCGCATCCCCGCGTTTCCTCATGCACGCACGCACGCACGCGAACTCGACTGATCTCGTCGCTCCATCTCCTCCGTGGGGGTCCTCTCGGTGGGGGGGAAGGGGGGATCTCGCCTGCCGGCCACCATCGCGATATCGATGGCCAATTGCGCTTCTTTCCTTACATTTTTTCCCGATCCGTGCGCTCCACTTTCGAGTCTCTCGGTGCTATTCCCAGCGCCTCGCCGCGTTCTTTTCCTGCACTTCTCCGCCGGCGGCGGGCACCTGTCAGCGGACCTAGGCGAAGCGCACGTCACATGTCGCACGACAGAGCTCCAGCGGCAGTTGCGTACACGTGACCGGGAATCGAACCCTGGTCGGCGTGCCGCGTGGCTAAAGCACCGCACCACTGCTCCCTCCCTCCCTCCCCCTCCTCTCCTCCCAAACCACATGCGCCCGCTCGCAGGACCGCCAGGCACCGTCAACATGGAATTAATTTGTCCGAGTGAGTTCAATAATCTGCGTCATGATTGCATCCAACTGCTCCACCCGTCCCGGCCTCTTGAGTCGACGACGGCCGCCGCCTCGCACACGGCGGGCACAAGGCGCAGCCCCTGCAAGTGCTCGCTCACACGCCGCCACCTGGGCGGACGGGGATTTTAAGGCGCAGGGGAGGACGAAAGAAACTTGCCGTGCCGGGAGTCGGAGTGGAACCACCGACTTTGTGGATCGCGAGTCCCAAGGTGCCAACCATCGCAGCGCGTCAAAACTCGCGGTTTGTTGCTCGTCAGAGGGAGAGAGAGGAGGTGAAATTACAACAATCACGGCAATGATTTGCAGCCGCTTTTGTCCATTCATTCTGCCCAAACGCTCTCAGCCACGCGGGTTACTTGGTCATACTTCACCACGCTGGTCGGTGCCGATTGGTGAAGGAGGGATGGTTTAGGTATCGCGCCGGTAAGCCGTGACTGGCAATCGAATTCGGGTCACGGTGATCAGAGGGAAATGCGTCAAGCGCTGGGCCAAAGCCGCTTCACCCCAGGTAATGAAATAACAGACGAAAATAAATGAATAAATAACTATCAATAAACAGACAGCAGGGTAGAGCCAGTTAATTATTGCTTGGATGAGAAATTTCATGGAAATACCACGGAGTTGTCGACTTGGACTGCAAGGTTTTCCAGACTGGGCAGTGCAGCAGCGGATTAATGAATCCATCTTCTGTTGTGCTTGTATTGTTACACAATCATTTACGCGTTTGTGCAGGAGAGCCACGCTGCGTTGCAGCGCTTTTGCTGGAGGGTTCTGCTTTGGGTTTTTCTTTAAAAACGTTTGCAGCCAATGAACGATGAGTGTCCATACACATGGGAGGAGACGGAGCTCCCGGAGAAAATCCACGCACGCAAGGGGGCAACGCTCTATCCCCATACGGATGTAAACCGATGGCGATTAGTCCACCCGCTGTCTCGCCTTCTGGCAAGCCAGGGTATGCAACATCCTCGACGCTCACGGGCAGGGAGTTTCACAACATCTGTGCGGTGATCCACCAACAAGCCAGTGGAAGCACAACACCATCTCATCCCGTCCAATACAGAAACCATCATATCTTCTCTTTATATATATGTGCGCGTGTCCTGAACACGGTTCGCTGGGCGCAGGACGAATGGCACAAAAAGTCAGGCAGCCAGCAACAATTGGCACTTATAAAAGTTGTTACAATGTAAGAATGTAACGCGTTTCTTGAATTGAGCGAGGTTGTTTTTAGAGCCATGGTGGAAAGAGACGACGGAGAAGCGTTGTGACCTGCGGTGTGGTGAGTGGGCGGGCGACTGAGTGAGCGGGTGAGTGAGTGGGCGGGGGAGTGAGTGGGCGGGTGAGCGGGTGAGTGAGCGGTTGAGCGAGTGAGCGAGCGAGTGAGTGGGCGGGCGAGTGAGTGGGCGGGTGAGCGAGTGGGTGGGTGAGTGAGTGAGTGGGCGGGTGAGTGAGTGAGTGGGCGGGTGAGTGAGTAGGCAAGTGAGTGGGCGGGTGAGCGGGTGAGCGAGTGGACGGGTGAGCGAGTGGGCGGGTGAGCGAGTAGGCAAGTGAGTGGGCGGGTGAGTGAGTGAGTGAGCGGGTGAGTGAGTGGACGGGCGGGTGAGTGGGCGGGTGAGTGAGTAGGTGAGTGAGTAGGCAAGTGAGTGGGCGGGTGAGTGAGTGAGCGGGTGAGTGAGTGGACGGGTGAGTGAGTGGGCGGGGTGAGCGAGTGGGCGGGTGAGTGAGTAGGTGAGTGAGACGAAACTCAGAGTGAAGTCCATGGGAACGGTAACCATGTTAGTAGCGATAGAAGAGTGTTAAGGAGACGACTGTCCGCTGGAGGGTGAGTGACTGGGCTGAGTCGGTGAGTGCTGGCTCATCGGTCAACCTGCCTGCTCCCTCTGCGTTGCATCAAGCGCAGGGAGCCAGGAACGGGGTAGTACTTCCCAGATGTGGCAGCAGTAATATGCAAGCAATCGAGAAGCATTCCATACAGGAACCTCTTCTTTCACGGCACCTCCCTCGTCTCGTGTACGGTGCCTTAGTGCGGCTCGGAGATCATCGTCCACCTCCGCTGCGTCCCAATAAATCACGATGCGCACGTCGCAATGTCCTGCAGACGCGGTGTCTGGTTGACCGGTTATGGGCTGACGAGCGGTTAATGCGGCGGACAGAGCCCCGTGAAGGATAAGCAACCTGGCACGTGTTGTCAACACCACCGCCGGCACGTGTTGTCAACACCACCGTGGCCTGAAAAGGACACAAAACCTAATCGGTGACGTTTCGGACAATTTCCCCTTCTTCACTTGCGTGTTAATGATGAAGGGTCGTTACCCGAAACGTCACCGATTACATACTTTACCGTTTAGGGGCACAGTGTTGTAACTGGCGTGTGTGTTACATGAGTGTTGGTGATGACCGTGCTTGTGCACAACTGCCATCATCAAATACAGGGTGCTTTAAAAAAATGTTAACACTTACATGGGACTATCGTTTTTAATGGAAAAAGAAACGTATAATAATACACGGTAACATCACAACAAATGTAATTTTTCAAATGTTCTTTCTGTGGATTTCACACCTGATGATGAATGCTTGTGTTGCAGTCGAAACGTCGTGAGAATTTTTTATTGTTTTATATTATTTTATTATTTCCCTTCTACGTGACTACCGAAAAAACCAAGTATATAATAACAAATGTAATGTTAATAGCTTCAATAAGTCAGTCTCCAATTGTTCGCCATCATTGTCAACACATGCCTGGAATCGTTTTGAACCGCCCTGTGAATTTTGTCAAATCCATGGAGGAGTTCCTCCACTGGACGCGTCTCCCAGACCCTCATCCACGACGGTCCCCGCTGGACGGGCCCGATGTTCGTCCGATCTGTTTGTTTTTGAAAACGCCGCTTCGCAACACGCGATTCGTGGGGCGACGCTCAAAACCACACCGCTCGCAAATGTTCTGCGCCGATGGCTTCACCCCAAACCCCGCATGCTGCACTGCCCTCTCCGGACCCGCCTCGCGAACTTGAGGGGGGGTTCCACTGATCCGTACGCGGTCCGCCAACCCTAGCCGACATATCTCTGTATGATCGCAGGTGCGTTGCGTGCGTGAATTTGAGCCGCGCTATTTATATATGACGGGGAATGAATTTATTTGGTGCTGGGATGATTTGGGATCCGGGAGGTGTGGTAATGCATGTTTGCCGTTATCGTTTTGTTTTTGTGTTATTACCCCCAAACCACCACCACCCCCAAACCACCACCTCCCTAGCTTTGTCACGAAGACGTTTCCATTCGCAAGGATCTCGGTGAGCAGTGCACTACCCCGTGTCAGAGAACGAGGTGACGTCACGAAGCTGCAGCTGCGGCTATTTCCAATTGCCTCCGATCCACGTGGCGTGTTCCAATTTGTTCAGATCCTCACAGATGGAGGGGTTTGAGCAAAAGTTAAGGGGACGACCGAATGTAATGCTGAGACCATCAGCTCCCGCTACACTTGAAAACCCGGTTTAACCACAGGCGGTCGAAACGCGGATTCAAGTTTAATTTAAGTTTTAATTGTTTAAGCAGGTGGCAACTCAAGGGACCAGTATAGTCTCAATTTGCAAAAGCTATCCTGGGGCTTCAGCATGCCAGTAGGCGGCTATGATCGCGATAGTTTATCATCCCAGTGGCGCTATTTGCGGCTAGAATGTTTCAAATCAGGACCATGACGCGGGCACCCAATTGGCCGACTCTTGCGATGGACGGCAGGGGATCCTTGAAAGTCCACCGTGAAGCAGACGCAGACGGGAGTGTTATTCTGGTCATCACACGCCGCAGTATTAACCGGGGCGGCCGCTTTAACTGAACCGTGAACCTCTGCGCCAGCAACGCTGCGCCAGCAACGCGGCACCGCGAGGCCGCGCCACCGGCCGGATTCGAACCCAGGGACTCGGTGACACAGCCACCCAGCCACCCGTATGCTATCCGTCCTTGTTCAACTCTTTTACATATATGTGTGTGTGTGTGTTTTTAAGGGTATTTATTGTTTTTGTTCCAGCAGCAGCAGTAGTAGTAATGCCCCTTGCTGTGCGCGGAATGTGGGTGTTGTGTTTATTGCGTTTTGTTCACCGAAACAACTCCGATTATGGTCAACTCCCCAATAGCTCCTTGCGCCTCTACGCTCGTCACGGCGCTCGTGTGCACGTTACTTGTTGGTCACCGGTCGGTGTTTGAAGTGACGGGATGGACGATTTTACAAACAAACAAACAAACACAAAAACCGGCGGTTGTTACAATCGGGGGAGAAACGTGTGTCCGCGGTGAAATGATCGTTTGCTTTGTTTCAATAAATTAATCCTCTGCACTCTCAGACTCAAATGTCGTGTAGCGAGTCTGACGAATGCGTGCGCGATAATAATAATACTAAACTGGCAGCAATTCCTGGGTGGTGAAGTATGGTCAATCATTGGGGGGGGGGGAGGCGGGGTTGGTAAAGCGATCCGATTCCGACATCACTCGCCGCCGATGTGCGCTCACCGCTGCATCACCGCTCCGGCTGTCTTGTATCAGACGGTGTAATCTACAGCCATTCGCTCAATCCACTGCTTGGATGAGGGCCTCTTCTTTTCCTCCCCCCCCCACCCTCCTGCCGTTTTGTGCCAGCGAGGTTGCATCACCACACTTCGCCACGCGCTGGTGGTCAGTGAAGTGGAGATGTAGAAGCAGTTCAAATATCGCCCTCGTTAGCCGTGGTAGGACATTGAAATCAGTTCACGGAGTTAACGTCCACTGTGGGGGGGGGGGGGGGGCAATTCCACCCCGCTCTGACCCACACGTGGTGCGAAAGCAAAAAAATACACAATTAGGGAGCTGACACACTCGGCTTAACCGCACGTAGATTTAGCAACACGACGGTATTTAGAGTACACAAAAAAGCTGTTAAATCTGTTCCCAGCCGGCTACAAAGACCTTCGACCACAAAAGATGTCCCGTATAGCATTTAACTGACTGTAGGGGACAAGTGTTGTTAGCGAGCACCTATGAAGGCTGGCAAGGCACACGACGGGGTGGGTGGCCAACACCACGCCCGGCCGTCTTTGTTTCCCTCGTGTTCATGTTTACACACCGCGCCAGGTACTCATTTGAGGCCGAGTCAGTTTTAGATGCAGGACCCTGGACCGGTTCAGATAATGGGCGCTGGTTGTTAGTGACCATGACCGTGACACACACGACACACACGACACACACACGTGCAGCGAGACGACAACACCAGCTTGTGTAACAGTTCTTTATAATGATGATAGTATGGCATACTTAAAAGCAGTGCTTTATAAAAAAAAAAACCAAATAGGCTTTCCTAGATAGGGTAACATAACAATAACGAGAGTAGCAATAGTATTGCCTATATTACAACAACAACAATAATATTATTAGACCTTCACAGAAGGATAATCGGGCGCTCATATTGCCCCCCCACCCCACCCCGACCGGCATCTGACTCGGCACCATCCTACTCCGTGCTCTCTCGCCCCCTCCTCCTCCTCCTCCTCTCTGCGATGGAGAACAGGAGAAGGAGGGGGGGGGGGCGACGTTTCGGGGCCCGGTCCACACGCAGCGACTCGCAGCGACTAACACGGCCGGTGTCGCACAGTAAGCTCAGGGCTTGCCACCTGGTCTGGTTTTTTTTTCCAGGATCGTCCCTCGTTTAGCGAGGTAGCTATCCTGGGATAAGCTGTAGATCTTAGTGAGTGAGTGAGAGGGTGAGAGGGTGAGGGAGTTAATGAGTGAGTGAGAGGGGGTTGCCCCACCTCTCCTGGTTTTGCCAGAATGATCCTCTTGTAGAGGAGACAGCTGCCCTCCTGGGGAAATCTGTCATCAGCCTTGCCCGGGACATTAAAAGTCAAGCAGGACATTCAAAGTCGTGGTTCTTTGTCAAATTATTTTTGGTGATGCTGCCGCATTGGGAGTCGTGCACAAGCACAATTCACACAATAAAAACCTCCAACACATTCTCATCAATTACGCCGTGGCCTTAAAAGAAAAAAATTATAGGTGACATTGCAGGCAATGACCATTCATCATAGGACGTGCAATCATGTTCGTATATTTTTTTAAGGCCACACAGTGTTATTGACGAATGCGTTGAGATTTTTCCAGGCTCGGGGTAAATTATTTAACTTACGAATCGAAACTGGTGCGCCGACTTTTTGCCGTTTAATTTCCCTCTCGATCGTGACCCAGTGTCCAATTGAGAAAACTCCGATTCGTTTCCTTGCGCAAGTCCAACCCGCTTTCTCATTCGATCGAAACGGCTTTTCTGCTCTTCACAAAAGCCACCGCCGTAAATGTTGGAAGCTTCAAATTCCGTGCGATTTTTTTTTAGAGTTTCTTTTTTGGAGTTTTTATTTTTGGTGATCGGCTCGCTCGACAACGACTACCGTGTCGCGTCGCAAGTTGCCGCACGCGTGTCGAACCCCCGCCCCGAGCGCGCACGCGAACACACACGGCACAGATACACACCAGTCCACATCTCCTACTCCTCCTCCTCTACCGCAGCAGCAGCAGCACTCGTTACCCACCCCCCTCTCCCGATAAACATGACGACGTCGAGCCAACGTTGGTGCCGCGTGGTTTGGAACCGTTGGCCCAACGTCAGGCCAACGTCAGCCCAAGGTTTCATGCTTACTGGGCTAATGCAAGGCACAGCTCAAAAAAGGTTACACTAAAACTTGTGAGGTAGTCCAACAATTTGTTATATAACAAAAACAATAATTTAGTTTTGTTTCACTTTGTCGTCGTTTGTTAATAGAGGTTATTTTTTTTTTACTCAACAGCTAAAGACGTCGGTTTTTCCTTTCGTTAAATTATTAAACAGTTTTTTTAGTAGAACTTTTCATTAAAATATATATAACGTAATATATTATTGTTAAATTATGTATTACCACTCGCGCAGAGTAGCTCGTCGTCTCGTTATGAATTACGCGTAAGATAAAGTCGACTATGTTTATATAAAAAAGTACAAAATAAAATAATTCATAAATATGTAAAAAAAAAACGGAATAAAACATAAATCTCGAGATAAAAGTTTTAAAAAGAACACACACGCACGCACGCGCACGGCTCAATGTGAAGTCACGGACATCACGGGAGACCTTGTGTGTTCGCTGACACCGGGAGAGGCATCTCGTGCCTCCGTAGACCCAAGCTCAACCCCCCCTACCCCTCTGAAGAAACTCCAACGCATTAAAAAGCGGAGATGGAACTCCAAAAGCCACCATTCAATCCTCATTTCATGTATGTGTGTTGAACTTCTTTCGCACCGTACGTAGCCAACCGTGCTAATCGGAGGCGCGGGGTGGGGGCAACAAACAAAAACATTCGTTTCAGATTCTCGAAAGCACTTCCATTTGTCTCATCATTACAAACTGGAGGTGAAAACGATTCGCCCCTTCTCCCGCCCCGCCGACGGATTCGACTCGTCGGCGATTTGTGTCAGGGTCAGAGATTCGAGTCCAGAATCCGTGAGAGTTCTAGTTTGTTTGTTTGTTTAACACGTGACCTTTGAGTGAGTGTGTGTTTAACACGTGACCTTTGTGCGAGTTTGTTTGTTTAACACGTGACCTTTGAGTCAGTTTGTTTGTTTAACACGTGACCTTGAGTGAGTTTGTTTGTTTAACACGTGACCTTTGTGTGAGTTTGTTTGAGATCTCGATGCCGAGAGGACTCCGTCGTCTCGCTGGCAGCCACAGTCCCGGCACACCCCGTGGGGGGGGGGGGTCCGTCTCTCCCACTCGACGTTCGTTTCCCCAGCCGCGGAGGGGGCCGTTCGTGCTTTTGCAGCAGCAACAACATCAACAACAACAAATAACTAAACCGTCAAAAAAACAAACACCTCCTCCCCCCCCCCCTTTTCTCTCTTCCCATCCGTCGATCCGACCCCGGGGCGAGCTTAAGGAACGGGGCAAGCGACAACAGAGCGAGGGGGGGGGGGGCGAACGCACGCAGCGCAAATCGCTTGGGCGAGAGAGGTGGCCGTCGGAAATGGATTGTTGTTGTTGTTGTTGTTTCTTCTTCCAACGACCGCCCTCTCGCGGTTGTCCGTCGCCCCGTTGAGCCCCCGCGAGCCCCGAGCGCGTCTCTCGTCGGAGCGCTCGCCACTCCCCATTTCGGATTTGAACTCGAATCTCGCTCGCCGTCCCGACGGAGGGCACGGCCAAAGGGCGATGCCCGCTCGCTCTCGTCACAGCCAAACCCCCCCCCCACACACACACGCCACTGCGCTTTGCTGGGGGGAACGCACACGAGGAAGGGGGGGGGGGTGCAACTCGGGCGGTCACCGTGGCTCCCTGGCGGAGGGGACGGAGGTGGAGGGGGGGTAATATCGAGCAGCACTCTGTGGTAAATTAACAGCGGCTGTCCTGTGGATAGACTTGCCCCCTGCCATCACAATGTGGAATGTCCACCACGGGGCTCAGGGTCGCCATCAGAGATGAGCACCGTCCCAATGGGAGAGACACTGCTGGTTGTGTGGATTTTTATTTGTTTAGGCGTCCTGCGCGTTTGTTAGCTGCCTGTTACGGGTGAAGGCGGATGGGGTTCGGGGGGGGGGCACGGTGGGGGGGGGAGGCATAAATCTCCCACAATAAATAGTTCCGTCTCACTCAGCAAAGCATTCCCCCCTCTCCGCCGCAATGGAACGTGCCGTGGCTGGTCGGTGAATGCGAGAAGCCCTCGGCAAGGAGCGGTCCATTCGCCCCGGAGAGGGGACGGCGTTGGGTGATGTTTGGTTGGTTGCGGTTGGCGCGTTTTGGTAAAAGCCGTACACACCTTCTGTGCTACGAAGTCTTTCACTGCTGTAGATCTGCCTCCCGTGGGGGCAGCTGTGAGAGTCAAGCGAAAGCTCTCGAAATATATTTTTAGTTTTATTCCTACTTATTACTTTAGTAACAATTGTGCTATCAGCATCGTGTGCAGTCACGAGACTACAAGATGCTTTGTCTTTTTAGTTTGCTGTCCTTCCCCCGTAACCTCCGATTAGTAAGGCCGGCTACGTACGGTGCGCGAAAGAAGATCAACGTACACACACACAAGGAACACGTTGTGGAATAGACGACACGGAACCACTTTGAGGTCCACATTCAGCTCTGCGTCGTCTCACACGACCCTCGCTCGGGATGCGTTTGTTGCGAGGCAATGGACACACACACACACCAGGAATTTGCCAGATTAAGTAATTGGCGGCCGGGCTAAGACTCGCGATGTCGAAAATATTCGCAAAAAAAAAAATCGTGACCATTTGAAAACCCAGGATCCAAACGCAGGGGGATTTCTCCGGAACTGCGAACCCCCTCACTTTGAAAGTCGCCCGGCCACCTCGTGGGGAAAATACAATTTGTGGCGGGCAAGGGGGCAGCAGACGGAACGATTGGAGGGCTCGCGAGCGCTTGGCGCGTATCGCAGGAAGGGGGGGAGGGGGGGCATGGACTCCAGCGGCCGCAGGGACCTTGACAACGACGAGAAGCGACTACGCTCGCCACGACCGTCATCGCCTCCGGTGCGACGCTCACAGATCTCCCCCCACCCCCCGGAGGGTTTGCACGGGGAGGGCAGGCCAGGGCAGGGGCAGGGGAGGGTAGAGTAGGGCAGGGGAGGGCAAGGGAGGGGAGGGTAGAATAGGGCAGGGAAGGGCAGGGGAGGGCAAGGGAGGGCAGGGGAGGACAGGGCAGGGCAGGGGAGGGTAGAGCAGGGCAGGGCAAGGGAGGGCAGGGGAGGGGAGGGTAGAATAGGGCAGGGAAGGGCAGGGAAGGGCAGGCGAGGCGAGGCGGGGCGTGGGTTTGTTAGTAAACGCGGTTTCGTGTTTGACACGCGAGTGCGTGCACGTGCTCGTTACGGTTAGAAACAAAAAACGCAACCTCAACAAAAAAAAGAAAAAAAATCGCAAACAGTTCTCATCTTGTAGATGCAACGGATTATTCGGTGACGCTGCTGCTGCTGCTACTGCATCAGCCGTGCTGCCACAAGCACAAATGACAAACAAAATCAATCGCCAATAACACTGCGTGGCCTCAAAATGAATAGGCGACGTTTCGAGCGATGGCCCTTCTTCATAGCACTCGCAGCTGCGCCCAGCCGTGTGCCCCAGCACAACAAGCCGATAGATTCCACTTTGAGAATTTAAAGGACTTGAAATTGACTGTCGGATATAGCTGTTATTTTGTGTTGACATCAGCTGTTATTCATGTTTTTGTTGTCGCCGTCGTCGTCACGAACGTACACAAGACGAGAGCTGTTTGCGTTGTTCCTCGAAACGTGTTAGTGTCGCTGCAGGGACCCGGGGTCCCCTCCCAGCTCGTCACCTCTCGAGCCGTTCAGGTTCGACATCTAAGCCTGGGCGCGATCCCACTGCAGGGACCGTCGCGTCCACGTGTTAGTGAATCTCGCAGCGTCTCGCCTCCCCCAGCAGCCCTCCCCGCCTCGCGTGAACCTCGTTAAAGACACCACAACAACAACAACTGTCGTTCGCTCCGTGACGGCGGCGGTCTAAGCCGCGCACGCGGCAGCCGCCACCAATTATCATCAGATCACCTGTGGGTGTCTGTGTGCGTGGGTGTCTGTGTGCGTGGGTGTCTGTGTG
>CM025660.2:1283368-1308436 GCA_014621495.2 Entosphenus tridentatus | reverse complement strand
GTGTGTGTGTAAGTGGGTCTGTGTGTGTGTGTAAGTGGGTCTGTGTGGGTGTGTAAGTGGGTCTGTGTGTGGACCTCCGCATGTGTGGGTATGTGTGTCATTGGGTCCATGTGTGTGTTTAAGTGGATCTGCGTGTCTATAAGTGGGTCTGTGTAGATTTAAGTTCCCGTGTTTGTGTACGTGCATCGGTGTGTGTGTAATCGTGGGGAGCGGTAGTGTGGCTATTAGCGCTACGAACCCGGGTGCCCGAGTTCGATTCCCGCTCACGACCAACACCAGTGGCGATTTTATGAACCGGTCCTGGGCCTCCCCTAGGTCGCCTTAGACTAAAATCAGCCACCTACCCCTCCGTGTGCCGCTTACAACACTGGCGTTAAGAGGCCCATGACTGGGTCTGTATGTGTGCGAGTCTCTATGTATGCACGTAAATAAAGTGTGTGATTGTGTGTGTGTGTACAAGTCCGTGTGTGTGTGGTTGATTTTTGTGTTTGGTTTGTTGTCCTTCCCCCACTCCTCCGAGTAGCACGGTTGGCTACGTACGGTACACTGTGTGTGTGTTCATCTGTGTGTGTGTTAATCTGTGTGTGTGTGTTCATCGGTGTGTCTGGGAGAGTGAGAGCGCGTTTGGCCTTGGATGAGAGCAAGTGACGTTGGGAGGGGTGCAGGCGCCAACGAGAGAGGGGGAGGAGTGGAGCAGTGAGGATTTGCTCATTCAGTCAAGGTCGAGAAGGCGACCCACAACTGAAGGCGCCGATGTCACCACCGCCATCGCTTCCTTCCTTCTGCTAAACACGACAGCCGCTGCGCGATCGACAGCCCAACCTCAGGCAGAGCTCAATCTCACACGCTCATCACCATCTTGCCTCCAGATCGTCTCCTTGCTACCAAAGTAAACAGCGCTTTCAAGGATCGCTCTTAGTCTCATCACCACCACCATCTGGTTGTGTGTGTTACCCTCCTCTGTCCGTGGACTACTCTCCTTCTACCCTGCACACGTGTCCAACCCATCATCACAACCTACCCTCCCGCTGTTAGGTAACACCTACATCGCTTTCTCCACGCACGCTCGGCACAGAGGCAATTTCACCGAGCGGCAGTTGAAAGATGCTGGGGAGCAGCCCGGCAAACCCATAAAGATCGGACGGGCAAGTCCTGGTCGCGAGCAGCTTGTCACAACGAGTGGGTGGTGTGGTCAGCACCGTCACAACGGACGCCATTCACAGCAATGTTGCGATGACGTACTGCACAGCTATTGTGCCAGGCTAGGTGCACTTTGAGAGACCACGTGAAGTGGCTAAGGCTCGCTGTCAGGAGGTCACGGGACAGACCCGGGTGCGATGGGCTGACTGTGATGATGACTGGCAGATGCACCACAAACACACGTGCAGATGCACCACACACACGCACACACACGCAGATGCACCACACACACGCACGTGCAGATGCACCACACACACACGCACGTGCAGATGCACCACACACACACGCAAGTGCAGATGCATCACACACACACGCACGTGCAGATGCACCACACACACACACACGTGCAGATGCACCACACATACACACGCACGTGCAGATGCACCACACACGCACGCACACACGTGTAGATGCACCACACACACACACGCACACACACACACGCACGCACACAGATGAAGCGCCTTTCAAAGCGCTCTTCTCCAGCGACGTCACCGCTACATTCGTACACGAGGTGCGAGGAGCACTGGCAGCCAAGAGTAAATTTGTTCAAACGAATGAATCACCAGTAACCCCTCTCGTCTATTTACAACGTCTGGATGACCCGAAGCCAAACATTCGAATAACCATCACCGTCGTGGTGATGGTGGTTGTCATCGTTACCACCACTACCACCACCACCACCACCATCATCATCATCGTGAGTCTCGGCCTCTGCTGCTGTGTAGAGGTCAAGAGGTGACTGTGTGAATGTGAGCGCGTGGGTGGGTGCGTGAGTCACGGTCCAGGTGGAACGGGTGAGTTTAAACTGTCCAGGTTGATTTGAGTAAATGCGTACGCTTGTATTTATGGTGAGTGTATTGGTGTAATGATTAACTCAGCCTCAAATGAGAACCTGGTGCGGAGTGTCAGCATCGCCACTTGGGAGACAAAGGCGGCCGGGCGTTGAGTTGGCCACCCACCCCCTCGTGTGCCGTGGCGGCCTGCATAGGTGCTACTCGCTAACAGCACTCCCACCCTTTTTAAATCCTTTATATTAAGTTCACTTGCTTGCTTGCTTGCGCGCTTACGACCGTGCAAATCTTTCGGTCGTTTTTTAAACCCACTTCCCGTGATTCAATCGAGCTGACATTTTGCACACAGACTCGTTGTGCGTGACAATTACTTTTCTTGAACATTTTTTGACAAAATTCTACACTTTTTAGGCAAAATGTTTTAAATATTTAATTACCAATTGCTTAATGGTGGCAGGCAATCAGCTGACCCATAGGTGGCAGCCATCTCAAGCCAGAGGACGAGAGGACTCTAGCCGCCACGCATATAAAGGATTTATCGTGAAAAACTTTGTTTTTACGGGTTAATTTTTGTAAAGGTCGCAACAACCGCCTCTGCACTTGTGGCAAAACGCGCAAAAACAAACCATGCTGCGAGTCGAGTTTTGCAAGGGGTGACCTCGTGCGACGAGTGCAATGGTGGAATGGGTGCAGGGCAAGTGTGCGTATGGGCGGTGATGAGTGAGTGAGGAGCGAGCGAGCGAGTGTGGAGTGATTGTGGAGTGAGTGAGTGTGGAGTGAGTGAGTATGGAGTGAGTGAGTGTGGAGTGTGGAGTGAGTGAGTGTGGAGTGAGTGAGTGTGGAGTGAGTGTGGAGTGAGTGAGTGTGGAGTGAGCGTGGAGTGAGTGGAGTGAGTGAGTATGGAGTGAGTGAGTGTGTGAGTGTGGAGTGAGTGAGTGTGGAGTGTGTGGAGTGTGTGGGGTGAGTGTGGAGTGAGTGTGGAGTGAGTGAGTGTGGAGTGAGCGAGTGTGGAGTGAGTGGAGTGAGTGAGTGTGGAGTGAGTGAGTGTGTGAGTGTAAAGTGAGTGAGTGTGGAGTGAGCGAGTGTGGAGTGTGTGGGGTGAGTGTGGAGTGAGTGTGGAGTGAGTGAGTGTGGAGTGAGCGAGTGTGAAGTGTATGGAGTGAGTGAGTGTGGAGTGAGTGAGTGTGGAGTGAGTGTGGAGTGAGTAAGTGTGGAGTGAGTGTGCAGTGAGTATGGAGTGAGTGTGGAGCGAGTGTGCAGTGAGCGAGTGTCCTCGGGCTCGCGCGCACGCACGGGGCTCGCGGGGCCTCACCGAGTTCGTGCGCCAGGGTGAAGGCCGTCTGCACGCCGTCGTCCTCGATGACCGCGCAGCTCCTGGCCGGGTCGCACACGGTGCCCACGTCGGCCACCCCCAGCGTGCTGCAGTCCGACGCGCCACAGATATCCTGCGAGCGGCGGCGTAGGATGGGAGCGGTGGGGAGGTGGGGTCACATCGGTAACAGTCAGGGTGGCAAATGCTACCGGTGATTTTCTCGAAGTATTCGGTGTCGAGATTATAAACGTGCACGATAGCAAGGGACGCGTAGTAGCTTGTGGGAAATGTGTCGCGCGCAAACTCGACTTATCAGACGCCTGTGTGCGGCTGGGCAAGGCGTTTGTCTGGGGCTTGGGGGAGCGATAGTGTAGTGGTTAGCGCACCGCGCTACGAACCCGGAAACCAGAGTTCGACTCAAACAACGGTTGACTCGTCATGAAATGAGTACTTGGTCCAGTGCGTAAACTTGTGCATAGGGGAGACAAATGTGTTTGTGCGCGTTGGCCACCCACCCCCTCGTGCACCGAACCGGGGGACGGGGGGGGGAATCTCCGTCTTTGTTGTGCTAATGGAACTACCATTGTAGAGCCGGGGGGAACCTTTTCTGGAAGCAATTTAATCTATTTATTCTATTAAAGGACTTGGGCTTGTGTGGTGGGGGCGCGCAGGAGTCATCGTGAACAATGGAACCTCTTCGATTTTATCCGGACACCAAGTGGAGGAGGAGGAGGAGGAGGTGCACACGTCGGGGAGGGGGAAAAAAAAACTTTTATGGGCCCTGAAAAAAAGATTCGGATACCGCGCGCGGTTTTTTTTTCGGGGCTTGAGGTTAAAGTTGGGGGTCAGGGGTTAATCCCCCCGTGGTCCAAACGCCGCCGCTGCCTCTGCCAGCGCATACCGGAGTATAAACACAAAGCAAAAAAAACACAAACTCGCTAAGCCCGGCACTTTTATGGAGCCTCCAATGTAGTCGGTGGATCGGATTGGACTGTGCGGAGAATTCTGGCGAGCACGGACAATCAACGCTGCCGTGAATACGCGCGCTCATCACACGACGCAACGTGTTTGGTTAAATGCACACCGCAGGGATTATGTAACGCATTCCAACATGATACAAACTGTCACTGGTTTGTTCTCTCTCTCTCTTCTCTCTGGTTGTCGTCTCAAACTTTTGGGCAACCCCTCCGATCAATGTGGCCGCTTTTCACAAAGGACGATTACCCGTCTAGCGACACACGACTCTACACTCAAGTTGTGTTCGTGTTGGATTATAATCGTTCACAGCTAGGTAGCATGCCCCCGCCTTACGGACGGAGCTAATGCTCCCACGTGTTCAACCTCAGTTGGAAATTATAAACAAAACTCACAACCAAACCCTAAGCATGGGCTTGAGATTAGCCGTGATATGAGCCCAGCACTCACTACCCCGTCGAGACTCCCACACAGAGCGCGTGCTCTAAGCCACTTACGTGCACACGCGAACATCGACAACCCCCGGTATGAATCCACTGCTCTATTCACACTGGCTGCCTTCATGGAGCCGCTTCGCATTAAGACTGCTATCTCTCTCGGTGTGGCGCGTGCACACTCGTTCAGCGTGACGCAGGCGGCGTTAATTGCTTGGCGCGTCACGTGGGACGTGTTTAACAATCATCGGGCGCGTGCAGCGTGGAACGAGTTAATTCGTATTTGAATGGGGGTTGGGGGGGGGGGAGAGGGAGTACATTGGTAAACGCGGAAAGACGGAGCGTGGTGGGCGATGGCGAGGACTGGGGTTTGGGAAACCATGAAATCCTCGACCATTTGCAACAAGAAAAGAAGGATGCGTGGACGGGACGCGTAGGTGGGTGTGGTGGGTGGGAGAGGATGGGGTGGGATGAGGAAAGCCCCGGGCAGATTAGAGATGAGAGGCAGCGGCAGCAGCAGCAGCAGCAGCCTTGTGCTAAAGGTCACGGCGGCTCCAGTTCGGGTAGGGTGGCTTTGAGTGCCCCTCTGTGCAGGGACACGCGCGAAGCGATCGTCAACAGCGGGTTCCCGGGGCCACCCAGATCCAAGAGGCGTTTTAAATTAAAAATAACAACGATAATAATGACACACTCGTCCTTAACAGTTTTATACCTTTTAAAATTGTGGGTGTCTGCAAGTCTGCGGTGGGTCGCTGTGCAACTATTTGAGCTTCTCTAGGAGTGTTTGGGTCTATTTGTGTGTCTATGGGTCTACACATCCATGGGTTTCTGTGTAAGTCTATGATTCCCTGTGCTGGTTTATGGGTTTCTACTTAAACCTTTGGATCTCTCCGTAAGTCTATGAGTCTCTACGTGCGTCTACGGGTCTCTGCCTAAGCCCACACGTCTCGTAGTCTATGGGTCTCTATGTAAGTCTATGGGTCTTCTCGCTCTGCACTGCCACACGTGCCCACGATTGACCTCAATCTCCCTCCCCCGCCAACAGGCAACGTCCCACGTGCCTACGAATACCCCGTTTCGCCGATCAGCTGTGCGCTTGAGGATTCACAGCGGGTCACGAAATATGGACCGGCTTGTGAATGCTTAGAGGGCGAGCGCCAATAGGCTATGGAGCGTTCATCCATTGGCTATATAGTATACATGTACATGATAGGCCATATAGTATGCATGTGTAAACTCAACAGTATGCATGTATAGGCTATAGAGCACACATAGGCTGTAGACTATGCATATACATGCTATAGAGCATGTGTAGGCTATAGAGCATGCATGTACAGGCTACATGGGGGGGATGAATTGGAAGGGATTGGAGATCAACATTAGAAAACAGAGGCGATGAAGAGCAGGTTAAATTACTCTTACTTACTTAGCAGGATAAATGTTACGGAAACAAAAACCTAGAAAATGTTTTACCCTTTCAAACTCCAAGGAATTGATTCTGCGTTAACCACGCAGAGTACTTGTGGTGGACATGCAAACAAAACATGCTCTGATAATATATGATGGATTGTCCTTGAAACGTTTGGTTTTCATACTTTGATACTGGCAACAAACGTCTGAGGATAAATGTTGTTGTACAAAAACCGAAAAGCAAACAATGTGCGTGGAGAGGAAACCGTGCAATCATTTCGCATCACCCACTGCGAAGATAATCATCAGAAACAATCCGTGCAGCGAGAGAGAGAGACGCGCTGCTTGAAAACGACACTGAGATTACTCAGAGAGACAACGGTGGATACAAAGATCCTCCCGTGTAGCCCGTCACAGACTTTGGGTCAAGTGCTGTTTGAGAGCAGCACCTATGAATGCCGGTACGGTACACGAGGGGGTGGGTGGCCAGCACCACGCCCGACCGCCTTTGTCTCCCCAGTAGCGATGTTTACACGCCACACCAGGTACTCATTTGAGTCTGAGTCGACCTAGGGGAGGACCAGGACCGGTTCAGATAATCGTCACTGGTGTTGGCCGTGAGCGGGAATCGAACTCGGGTCGCTGGATTCATAGCGCAGTGCGCTAATCGCTACACTACCGCTCCCCCCCCCACACACAGACACAAACACAGTCACACACACAGAGTCACACACACAGAGTCACACACACGCGCGCGCATGCGTCAGGGAACAAACGCAAACCAGGACCCAAGCTACATTGACTGGGCAGGACACATCTTCGCGAGAAGGGACTGGGCAGCCGAAGGAGAGCAGAGGGAGATAACTCGCCCGAATTGATTGAACGACAACCCACGGATACCGAGCTCTGAGTTCAGAGAGAAGGATCGTAGTGGCACCGCGCGACACGAGGGAACGACGGACCACACGTATATCGCGGATGCCATCGCCTAGCAGTGGATAGAACATGTCTCGTGATGATGATGATGATGATGACGGTGGTGGTGGTGGTCGTAGCGGTGGCTGTGTCGAAGGCATCGTTATACTGTTGGATAGTTGGCGATCGAGCAAAGGAGACAGAGGCGGCGTGGAACAACCCGCAAGAGTCGTGAAGTCTGTGCGGCGTGAATTCGAGCCGGCCGTGGTGAGGGTCGGGTTCGTGGCCACGGGTGGCACGGGGCGAAGGGAGGGAACGTGGTCGGTTCTGGCCCCTCGTGGTAGTGGCGGTGATACCTGGACAGCTTTTTACGTCTCTCCCCCCTCTCTTAGAGAGTGCGTGCGTTGAGTGGGGGGGGGTCGTGAGGAGTGCGGGCGAGTGGGAAGCACTGAGCGCGTGTCCGGGAGCAGTCTGGAGACGGATTGGTGGCGCTGCGCTACGCAACCGCCAATCTAAGTTCGATTGCCGCTCACGGCTAACATCCATGGCGAGTGAGTGTGTGTGTCTCAGTGGGTCTGTGTGTGGGGAGCGGTAGTGTGGCGGTTAGCGGCTACGCTGCGCTACGCACCTGGAGAACCGAGTTCGATTCCCGCTCACGGCCAACGTCAGTGACGATAATTTGAACGGGTTCTGGGCTTCCCCTAGGTCGACTCAGCCTCAAATGAGTACCTGGCGCGGTGTATAAACATCGCCACTAGCTAGACAAAGGCGGCCGGGCATGGTGCTGGCCACTCACCCCCTCCAATGAGCAAGTTTGGCTACGTACGGTACGAAGGAAGTTCAACATACGTAACGGCTGTCAGATGCGCTCGCTAACGGCACTGTTAAAGGCCATACGGGCGATCTGTGTCTTGTATATGCGAGTGCGCGTGCGCGTGCAAGGTGCTCCTCGCTAACAGCACTTGCCCCAAACTCTTATCGTATGCTATACGGGTGATCATTATCTTTGTGAATTCGCAAGTGCGTGCGGCTGGCGTTGAGGAAAGTTCCTTCCCCCACGGGGAGGTGAGCTCTCGCACGTCTCACTTTGTACACGAGTGCGTGTGAGTGTCTGTGTGTATGTCTGTGTGTCTGTACGTGTGTTTGTGTGTGTGTGTGTTACTTTGGGGAGCGGCAGTGCAGCGGTCAGCGCGCTGCGCTACTGAAACCTGCGAACCGAATTCGATTCCCGCTCCCGGCTAGCACCGGTGACGATTATCCGAGCCTCAGCCTCAAATGAGTAGCTGGCGCGGTGTGTAAACATCGCCACTGGGGATGCAAAGGCGGCCGTGCGTCGTGCTGGCCACCACGCGCCCTCGTGCGTAATAGATACTCGCTTTCAGCACTTGCCCCGTCACTCTGTTTAAGGCTATACCGGGTGGGGGCCCGGGGGGGGGGGGGGAAATCTTTGTCTTTGTATTTTCACGAGCGTGTGCACACTCGTGAATGCACGCACGCGCACGAGTGTGGGAACACGGGGTACGAATGTCCACGCGCGCGCGCTCGCTTTGTAATCTCCCACAGCCTTCCATCCCTCTCTCTCTCTCTCACCCCACATCACACCACCACCAACCAGCACATCACACACAAGCCAACCCCAACCCCCCGCACCCACCACCACTCACCACTCTGGTGAAGAGCACAGCCGTGTCGAAATGCTCCGCCCCAGCGCCTCCCGCCCTCCGCAGCGATTTCTGCCACTCGCAGAAGTTGCGCAGGGTGAGTCCTCCGCTGCTCGAGACGGCCGGAGGTCCTCCCTTGGAGCCGTGGCGGCGCTGCTGCTGCTGCTGTAGCACCACGACACCGGCCACGCTGAGTCGCACGGCGTTGTCGAGGCTGGCGTGCGAGAAGAGGCGCGCGGCGCAGGCCGTCACGTCCAGGAGGTACCGCTCCACGTGGCGTGCGCCGTGGGCCCGCGCCATGCCCTCGTCCGCCACGAGCAGCACCGAGAGGTAGCGCAGCGTCGACACGAAGCGACGGGTGCGCACCGGAGCAAGCGCCGGAGCAGCCGCCGAGGAGAATGACGAGGGGGAGCGCTCTCCCGCGACGTGGCCGTCTTCTGATTCATCGTTGTAGTCGTCGTCATCGTCGTCGTCGTCGTCTTCATTAACGTCGTCATGGTTACCCTTACCGAGTTCTCCGGCAATGTTGTCTCTATCGCCGATCAGGTGGTCGTCTTCCTTAGCGGCGGAATTATCGTCATCATTGTTATTATTTTTGTTATCGCCATCATCAGCGTCAGCTTCGGATGGGTCGTTAACATCAGCCACGGCTTCAGCAGCAGCAGCAGCATCGTCATCATCGGCAGCAGCAGCGTCGTCGTAGTGGTGGCGGTTCTGGCGGTTGTGTTCCCGATCACCACCACCCGCCACCTCGCTTCGCGTGATCAAGTGTGGCCCCACTCCCGTGCCCTCATCCTCCTGCCCCTCCTCGCCGTTGTCGCCGTTCCCGCGGCGGTTCCCTACCAAGGGCCTGATCGCGTACACGCGCCCGCCGTGTTGGAACGAGCCGCTCAGTCCCCCGCACACGCTGAGAACGGCCTCTCCGCTCCCGTCTCGATCCAGATCCACACCGGGACCACGACGATCCATCTCCTCCTCCTCCTCCTCCTCGCCGCGACCGCTTACATCCCGAACGGTGCCCGAGTAGAAGCAGCGAGCACCGCCGCCGCGGTGATGGACGTTGAGCGCGGGCCCCAGCAACGACGCCTCGGGCCGCAGCAGCGAGATTTGGAAGCGTTGGCCGAAGGCGGAAAGCGTGTAGAGGAGCGGAGGAGCGGGCAGGGAAGGAGAGGACGAGGTCGACATGGAGCCCGTGACCGGCTCGAAGTGGCGCTGTCCGGGACCCAAGTGCTGCCCGTCTGGGCTCGCGCGTCTGGGCAGCGTCACGTCACTGCGGAGGGCAGTGGCGCTCGTGGCAGAGACCAGAAGCAACACGCAGACGCCGGTCGCGAGCATCTTTACGATTCAAAGGCAAACGTTGATGCGTGGATCTTCAGCGTCAGGGACGACGCTTCGTTGTCGATGCCCGTGTAAAGTTGCAAAAACAATAAAAAAAAACGAGCGAAGGCGCTAAGGCTGCTGCTACTGCGACGAAATGAAGCACGAATTTGTGCCGTGTCAAAATAAATTAAATGAATAAGTTAAATATCAAAACAAAATCTCTTGTCTTTGCCTGCCGATTGGCTTTGCTTGATCAATCTCTCTTGCCGCGTGTTCTGAGTTCCGTGCTTTAAGGTTACGCGACCCGCTGGTGGGAAAAACAAAAAAGTTCTCAAAAGTTCACTCTAGAAGCGGTCGCCCCGTGTGTTACTGCAGAGAGCAGGCTATAGATGCACCCCTTCACTCATAAATACACCTCTTCAAACGCCACATCTGCTCACAGACAATAACACACGCGCGCAACTCACAACTGGCGTACACCAACCTTCGCCAAATCAAAATACGCGCAGACTCTTCTATCAGCCCGTGAAAGTTACAACGGCGTAAAGTCACGTTGCATTAAAAAGCCATCGGATGGCACGAACGTGGTGTGCAAATATCCCTATACGCAAGTGCAACTGTTCCCGTTCCTGTCCGTTCTCAATCCTTTACAACTCTCTCTCTCTGCACTCTCTGAGTGAGTGGAGTTTGAGCGAGTAAGTGAACTCGTCTGCGCCTCTGCTCTCTCCTCTCTCTCTCCCCTCTCTCTCTCTCCTCTCTCTCTCTCTCCTCTCTCTCTCTCTCCACAGCAGCTCGCTCTCCGCTTGCCCGTGCGCCGCGCAACTCGCCTTATATGAGCCGAGCCTCTTGGCACGACGGGGTGGTGGTGGTGGTAGCAGCGAGGGAGGGAGGAAGGGAGGTAGGAGAGTGGTGGCGGTGGGGGGGGGGAGTCGGGGTTGGGAGAGCGGGGGGTGGTGAGTGGGGGGGGGGGCTTTTGGTGAGTGGGAATAGGCCGGGGAGGGGGTGGCTGGGTAGCTGGGTGGGTGGGTGGCTGGAAGCGCACGGGAGGGAGTGGTCACGGAGTTGGAGGAGGGAGGGCGATTGTTGTCACGAAGTCTGGGCGAGTGTGTTCGTGAGCACGCGTGCGTGTGTGCGCGTGTGCCGCCCTCGCTGTATACACGTTGGGTGGGTAGGTTATACTTACACCGACTGCACACAGAGGAGGGGTGGGGGGTAGGGAGAGTTGGGCGCGGGTAGAGACGGGGGGGGGGGGCTACAGCTGGATAGATTACAGAACTCCCGCTCACACAGACGGGGCATGGCTTCGTCCAGAAACCCTGACACCCTCTCCCGCACCCCCTCTCTCTGTCTCTCTACACCGGCGCTTACGCACGCACGCACACCTTCCAGCCTTCCAACAACACCCGCCCCGTGATCACCGGGGCCCAGGGCTTTGAGTAATTCGCTCACTCCACATGATTGCTCTTCCTCTTTTGCCGCAAGTCGTCGCATAGCGGTTTTCGTAAATGTCACGCACACAAATAAACACGCGAGCTGGTAGAACGATGAACGCTCCGCATGCAAAGTTGTCCTTTATTGGTGAGCCGTGCGGTGAGTTTAGCACCAGTGTTGGTGAGCCCGTGCGGTGGTGAGTTTAGTCACGTCTCTCGTGTTAGTAGAATTGCGTGGCCTTGACTATCGTGGAGTTTTAGCTGCGCCTCTGAAAAGAGAAACAGCAGCAACAATGGGCCTGAGACCACCCAGTGTGGAGGCGCTTTCACCGGACAGACTCGGCAAGCCGCTTGCAATCTCGTCCTTAAACCAACTCAAAACTC
Organism: Entosphenus tridentatus; assembly: GCA_014621495.2. NCBI lineage: Eukaryota > Metazoa > Chordata > Hyperoartia > Petromyzontiformes > Petromyzontidae > Entosphenus > Entosphenus tridentatus. The sequence goes on along the minus strand of CM025660.2, from coordinate 1,296,601 downwards.
AACTTCCACCACAACCACCACCGCCACCACCACCGCCGCCGCCGCCGCAAACATTCACAAGGAAGCCACGTTGTGGGGGGGGGGGGTTCAGCTGAAGTTGGCGAGACGCACGCGCGCGACACGCGGAGACAGCGTGCTGGGCCCGTCTGGTGAGCGGGTGAGTGTGAGTAGCAGGAGGAGGAGGAGGTGGTGGTGGTGGTGGATGGGTGGGTGGGTGGTGGATGATTGATTGAAAGTCGAGGGAGCTGGCAGAGCGGGGGAGGCGGTGGGGTGGGGATTAGCCGGGAGGGTTCGAGGCTTCTCGGGGGGATTAAACGAGGGGGTTTAGGGTCACGTCTGCGAAGCGCCACGGACATTGCCAATTGGCGTCACTCGCGGAACGAACGAACGAACGACGACGCGCGATGTTGACCGACTGACAAGCACACATACAGTATATATACAGTATGTATATACAGTATATACACTGTATATGTATCGCTCTCACCGAGAGGAGGCCACGATCCACAACGGGCCGTGATTCCAGCGATCAGGTGAAGGCGTTCAGCAATCTCAGGAACGCTTCTCTGCGTGACCCCGGGGGTCTCCAGTGACGGCAATGAGAGCGATAAGAGAGAGCCTCTGACGTCTTGTCCCGAATCAACAATGTGCCTTATCCAGAGCCACACAGACGTCAACTCACCCACCCACTCGCACACTCGCACACCAATCCGCCGGAACAAAGCTTGCCTCACTCTCACTCAGGTCAGCCAGTAGACGTCACTGATATCAAACAGATTGCCTTCACCTTTACGAGCAGCTGAGCGACTAGACGTCCCTGTAGATATTTACATGGCCGGTAGAGCTGGATGAAAACCAGAGGAGGCGCTCGGCGTGATGATCGGCACGGCTCGGCTCTGCAACCTGACGTGGCAGTGGAAAAACGTAGCATCGGAGTCGCGCGCGTTATTGTGATGCTCTGGACACGTGCGTCGCCTCTGCTGAACCTGACGTGTAATTCTCTCCCTGCCACCACCACCACCACCCCACCACGTATCCGTGCTGTCCACTCCTTGTCCAAGTCCGCACTCTTTGGACCTGGCCCTTCCCCTTTCATCTCTAGAAAATAAAAAAAATTCACGTTTGTCCCCTCTACAGTTAAGCGCGTGTCCTACTGATTCCGAGCAACATATTGGGACGCGGTTGCATACAGAGACACACTTTATGTTCATGTTGTTTTAAAGAAATCGGCCAGGCGATAGACAGGGCAATTGTTTGCGCGACCTTGCCCGTCACTTTGCGTAGACGGCTGAACGCAGCGAGTTGCGACATCAACATTTTGAACGGAACCATAAAACATTCGTCACTAACACTCGCGGTCTTGAAAAAAAGCAAAAAAGTTTGGGTGGGGGGGGGACAAATATGTGTACGTAAAATAGGCGACGTTTCGGGCAATGGCCCTTATTCACAAGCACGTGGATGATGCATTGGTGGTTTGATCGTTCGCTTCTCTGTGCGTTGCACTTGTTCGAGACTACGCCACGAGCGCAGTCCACTCCGTGGTCCATCCCCTGTGCATGTGGACACTGGCCAATGATCTTCTGTGCATGTGGACACCGGTCAATGATTGATGGTGACGAGAAAACCACGGCTGGTCGAGGAAACTGTTGCTTAATCAAATATTTAAAGTACGATAACAACCACCAGCAGCACCATTACCACCACCACCACTATCATCATCAGCAGAACAGGAAAATAGTGTCAGCTGGAACATTTTGAAAAGAACCCACGCAGACGATGATGATGTTGATGAGGGGGGTTGACGAGGAATCGCTCGTTATTATGATTATTATACGTAGTGTACAAAGGAGGCGATGGCATTGTTAGATCCCACATTGATTGATTGATTGACATGTTCACGGCCACACGGCACGACGATGGGCGCTTGAAGGAGGGCAGGCGAATGTCCAGGTCTGGTCGTGTTGTCGCTGAGACATCGCCTTGATGGAGGGGCAGCGATGCCGTCGTGGGGTCCAGAAAGGGCCACGAATGAGTGTCGAGACGCATTTTCATGACGGTCCTGCGACGTCGGGATCATTGGCCAATTCCCTTGAAGAACTGAGTTTGTGTTGTTTTCGTTGAACGTGTCTGGCCTTAAAACCAGAGAAAACCCATCACCACCACCACCACCACCACAGGAACTAGGGAAACATCACTCAAACAATTCACTTACCCACCCATCGACTTATTGCAACTGACATCTCTCACACCACAAAATTACGATGGCCATCACTGCGTGGTCCCCCAACCCGTGCTTGCTCAACCATCGCTGCAGTGTGGGATGATTCTCAAAGATCGACCTCGCAATGTCACACACAGCACGCACAGCGTGTGTCGCCCCGTGCCACTGCCCGTGAACCGACGATTTCTTGCGCGTGCAGCAGGTGGCAATATTGGTCCACGCATCGTGCGCCACGATCCGCGCGTTTGAACCGTGGAACAGGCGCGGCACCAGGGGGCGCTACGAGTCCACACATTCTCTTTGGTTCTTTCGGTAAAGTCACGCAGGTATAAAATAAGATCAAATAAGATGATTGCTGTTTTACCCTTCTATCTGGAAACAAAACTGACACCTTTTTTTTACGAGGAGTCATGTTTGCATAGACCACAATACCTGCAGTCATAATGCAAACAAAAAAACATAACTCTGATAATGTACGCACTGTCCTTGAAGTTGATTGGTCCACACCCGAGACAGCTTTCCTTAGAGCCTAGTCTCACATGGTGTTGGACCATATGACGCTAAAAGGCGCACAGCTCAAAGACAATGCACCATCAGAGTATGAGAGCTCGGGGTAAGCATTTACACTATTGGAAAAACAATGATCATATTTTTTACTGGCAAATGAGGTTACAATGGTGTAAAAGATAAAATAAATCTCGACGTTTCGGGCGCAACACAAGCGTCCGTCATCAGGTGATCAAATGATGACGGACGCCCGAAACGTCGTGATTTAATTTATCTTATTTTATACCTACGTGACTTTACCGAAAGAACCAACGAGTATGGATTCCTGCAGTCACGAAAGCTTCAAATCAAGATTGAGTCCACACATCCTGACCACCCCCTCTCACCCCCCCCCAGCAAAATTACAACCACGAAGACAAAGATCCACCCCGGTATAGCCATTAGAGACTGTTGGGGCAAGTGCTGTTCGCGAGCACTTGTGAAGACCGGCACGCCACGATGTTAATTGCCTCGCCTGGTATGCAGGAGCGTGTGGGGTCGACGCCAACCCTGGCACCTGTGTGTTTGGTGGTTGTGTGTCTCTCTCCCAGTGGTCGCGTGGATTTTTTTTTATCAGGGTCTTCCGATTTTTCCCTCCACGTTTAGAATCAACGTCACGTGTTTCGAGTATTTGGCTGTTATACATTTTCACATGATAAGCCACTTCATTGAGGTATCATTTGTGGCCACATCGCTTCTGAAAAAGAGCTATATGGCTCAGTGGGCCTTACCTGGTCAATTAAAAAAAGAGTTTGCAATAGTTTGCCTTTGTTTCTTCGGTCAACTTAAAAAATATATCTTCGAACGCCGCAGGTAGCAAGCCGACGGCCAGTCAAACACCTCATCGATCCAGAGATCGCACGGTTCAACACAATCTCAAACTCTGGATCGGTTTCGACATTCAGTGTGCTCATCGGCAATCAGCCTCGCTGGCAGCAATGCTGGCGAACTGACAGCTGTTTGTAGGCAAAGACCCCCGCTCTGCTAGATAAGGGTGTTCTAGTTAGAACGCGAACCTGGATAACACACAACACAGACCACTGAACATGCATCGCTGTGCAGAACACAATGATTGAACGACGTTAGTGATTAAGTTGTGCCTTAACGGTGCTCGAGTGAACTCTAGCCCGAACCCCAAGCTGAAAGCTGTGCGCGGACAGACGAAGTTCACAAATCGTCGGGACTACCGCTGAGATCGGTTGGTGTGGCCGGCACCGCAGCGCTACCTGGCGCTGCGGTGCGATCGTCACGACTTGTGGGCAGCCCTTCCCATGGGCGCATCCTGGTGACACTCACGGCTCCAACACATCCCTCTCGACACATCCATCACTCACCAGGCCATCATCACTCACCAGTCCTCACTAGTCCTCACCACTCACCAGGTCATCATCACTCACCAGATTATCATCACTCACCAGGTCCTCTCCAATCATCACCACTTTCCACTCACCAGGCCATCACCACTCACCAGGTCCTCTCCAATCATCATCACTTGCCACTCAACGCATCCTCACCACTCACCAGGTCATCACCAGTCACCAGTCCTCACCATTCCTCGCCACTTACCACTCACCGCATCATCACCTGAACATCGCCACTGAGCGGGCTAATACAACAATGGGAAGCCCGTTGAGGCGTGATTTGCAATGATCGAGCGGGGCGAGCGACGCTAGAGCCGATAAGCCAAGCAGCTGGGTCAGAGTTCATTCATACACGCGCCACGTGCGAGCTCTCGGATGACCCCTGGCTCACTGGACCTGGTGGAGCGGTCACGGGGGTCGGCAGCTTTGACACGTGACGTGCCTGCAGGTCTGCCACCTTTTATTTTTCACGTGTGGGTTCCTTAAAGTCACGTGGATGTTGTTGCCGTTGTTGTCGTCGTCGTAGCGATAGGTCAAGAATTGTCCAAGTCTGTGCTCTCTGGTTGCCTGGGTGAAACGGCGGCGCTGCTTTGTCCTCGCAAACTCAACGGACGCAAATTCTGGAGGAGAAAGGCGACGCGCACACTCCGCAGTGCAGTTTTCTCCGTTGAAGTTCAACACAAATACCGGTACCAGATCTCATCGATCCAGGCCACCCGGGCTGGCTGGGGTCAAAACCGTACAGGCGGCAAACCCTTACATACACGACACAGCACAGGTGAATGAAATCATTAACGAATGCGTGGTGACGAAATGAAGCAACTTCATTCAGCTGCGGTCACCTTTCAACGGAAGCGAGTGGGCGAGCGAGTGAGTGCGCATTTTCCCAGAACGGTTACAATTGTTTTCTTTTTAGATTTAATATTAGCGATTCGCTCACAGGAAGAAAGAGAAGAACGGTTTTGCAACGACAATGTGTAATCGCCTCTGGGGAGGGGAAACTCGGGGGGAAAGAAACACCAACGGGGTGTGGGAGCGGCCCAAACAAGAACACCGCGATCAGGTGACGACGTCACCGCGTTCTTCTCGAAGTCACTCCAAACTTCCACGCTCCACCTCTTCACCCCCCCCCCCTCTTCACCACGCACGGCGAAATTCCAAAATGCCTCACGGATTCCCACGGCTTGGCCGGGGCGTTGGAGCGAGCACCGATAACTGACGACGGCGGGGGGGGGGGGGTCAACTGGCAAAGTGTCGCAGGCGGATTTAGGGGTCATTCAGGGTTCTTGAGAGAGATGGTGCCCCATGTTGTGGTTGGTGAAGGTGAGTGCTAGTGGCTGGGTGGTGAGGGTTCTTGAGAGAGACAGTGCCTCTGGCTCTAGCTGGTGAGGGTGAAGGTGAGTGGTGGTGGCCGGGTGGTGAGGGTTATTGAGAGGGCTGGTAGGAGTGGTTGGTTGGCTGGATGATTAGGCTTAGGCTAAGTGACTGGTTGTTTTGTTGGTTAGAGTTGATAAAACCGTGCTAGTGATTAGTTAGCTAGTTGGCTATGGTTAGAATCAGTTGAAATGGCTCTTACCAAGGTCTGATTGGCTATTTGAGCAGGGTTATGATTATCGGTAGTGCTGGTGTTCGCGGCTGGTCAGTTAGGGTTGCAGAATAGGACTCGTGTTAGTCTGGCCCATCCCCTCAACTCCACATTGCACGTCGCCATTGCAGAATTGTCTCTGATTTTCACTGCCAGTCGCTCTCAGTGTGTGGTGCTCACGGTGCGGTTAGGGCAGTGTTGTGACACCGCAACGACGTGACACCGCAGCTCCCTGCCTGCGTAACGTAGTGCCCCCACAATGCCGTGCCACCGCAGCGTTGCGTCATCCGTCCAACCACGAAGTTTATTGCACGGCAATGTAAAAACAAATCTGCGATGTATGAAATTGAAAATCTGAAAAATTTTCTTCAAAAATTCTCAATGTATTTAAATTATCAACTATTCGCCATTATGTATCTCGGATGCCGTGAGTGTACATCTTGTAATTCTCCACGGTAGACAAACATAGATAAGGGTGAGTAGATCACAGCATAGTGCTGATACGTGAACAACGTTTCTGTGAAGGTCACGGGACACCAAAAAAAACGGGTGAGGGGCTCGAACTTGCCGGGCTCGCAAAGTAAAAACCGGTTTTGACCGGCAGTCACCGCCGCCACCGCCACCACCACCCCAAAGTCACTGTTGGTCACTTTGTTCCGCTTGGCTCGTTAGCCAATCATTTATCACACGGCTACCACTCGACACGCCGAGCCACGCTTCCCCACGGACACCCTAATCAGGTGCGTGCAGTGCCTCAGTGTCAGACGCATTGACGCAATTCCTGAAATGTATTTTAATTATTATGTTTTTGTCACTGCATCGTGCACTTTCACATGCGCTTTTGCGGCCGTCTGGAACGCTCTTCCTTCCGATAAACTAGGAAGCCACTGGAGCGATTTCTCGATCGAAAACTAATTTTTTTAGGGCTGCTTTTGTGCGTTTAGTTTGTTGTTCTTCCCCTGCACGTCCGATTAGCGCGGGCTGGCTACGTACGGTGCGAAAGAAGTTCTACATACATATGTACATTTTTGCACTTGTTTAGCCACGGAATGATCACCGAGTCTCGAGGCTATATTCCAGTAGGATCCTGTGGTCGCAGTCGGGAGCGATGTTGCTTCTCTGTGTATTCCCAATTCAGTAATTTGATGCTGACTTTGTTAAGCATTGGTATGGGGATTTTTTTTGGGCCAATATCAGTTACCGGACGTGTAAAAGCCGACGCTAAATAAAAACGTTCTTGTTCCGGCCAGCGAAGAAACCCGCAGGTGATCCGGCGACTCCGCTACATGTCACAGGCCATCGGGGCACAGTGGCTGAGGTCAAATCGCATTGACCTTCTAGAATGGCTCAAACTCCCATTTGGCAAGCATGTCGTTGAGCGATTTGAATCGCGTCAAAATAAATGAGCGGATATATCCACTCATCCGTCTCTCCACAAAAATAATAAAATTATTTCTTGCACAACTCATCGGCCGTCGCACGGCCTTCTGGGAGTGCGTGATTTCGGCAGCAATGGTTCAAGACGAAAACAATTGCAATACAAACGCAGATCGCTCTTAAATAGTTTTAACATATATAGTAGGGTGGTTAATTTCCTTTTTTTTTGGGGGGGGGTGGTAACTGGAAGAAATACAAATATTACGATGACCATTTAAACACATCTAATGTAAACAATCTTCTCTATTCGTGAGAATATTGTGGTGAGGATGGAAGTGTCGTGGGTTAGGAGCATCCACAAATAAGCCACATCCAGCTGATACTGACAACACCGAGTATCACGTTTTGACTGGCAAAATTATAAGCACAAGCAGCCACGACAAACAATTTGAGTAATTATATGCAACTGGGAGAATCAATTTGCCAACGTTGTTGAGTAATGCAATGAACGGTGCTAAATGGAAGAAGGCCATGATCACTGACGTCTTTGAGACGTGACAGGGCACGCGGAGAGAATAAATGCGGACAAAAGTTTTGAATGTGTTGTTTGTTATTGTTGTGTGTTGTTCATTACGTGTTGTTTGTTATTGTTCGTCCTTGTGCACCGCTGCCAACACAGCAGCAGCAGCAGCAGCAGAAGCCGAATTACCAACACCCTTTGTGTGAGCGATCCACTGGGGAAGAGGGCTCTTTGCGTCCTCCAGATCGCTCGTAATCACCCGGTCCTTAGGGTAGCCTCTCTCTTGGCACGACTGCTGCTTGAGCCCCGTTTCTCGCCAGCTCCGCGTTGCAACTTGCCGGGAACAGGCATCGTCGTCATCATCGCCATCATCATCGCCATCATCATCGCTATTATCTTAGCGTGCGTCAATGGCGCAGCGGTGGATATTTACCCACTGAGCAAAACGGATTCCAACAGCGCAAGCACCCCGCCTCAACGCCAGACGTCCCCTCCTCCTCCTCCTCCTTCGGCAAGAAAAGCACACGGGCGCTCCTCCACCCGAGTGTGTGTCGCTCCACCAATGCCATCAGCGGTTTTGGCAATCACGGGCCAACTTATTAACCAGCTCGAGCAGAGATTCTCTTATGAATGTGCACACGTGTTGTGTTTGTGTGTGTGTTTGCGGGGGGGAAGGAGCGGTAGTGCAACGGTTAGCACTACGCTGCGCTACGAACCCGGCGGCCAGAGTTCGATTCCCACTCACGGCCAACGCCAGTGACGATTATCTGAACCGGTCCTGGGCCTCCTCCCCTAGGTCAACTCAGCCTCAAATGAGTACTCGGTGCGGTGTGTAAACATTGCCATTGTGGAGATAATTGCGGTCGGGCGTGGTGCTGTCCACCCACGCCCTCGTGTGCCGTGCCGACCTTCATAGGTGCTCGCTAACAGCACTTGCCCCAACAGTATTTAAGGCTATATGGGGGATCTTGTTTTGTTTTTGCAAAGGATGAAGCATCTGTTCGTGTGTAGGGAGACACCGGCTGGACCACCCCCACCGTCTACAACCAACCCACATCCGAGAATGAAAAGGCTTTACCGCAGCCTTCGCTCGGAAATTCTGAGAGCTGTGAGATGTTGCAAAGATGAGTGGTATTCGTTAGTTGCTCAAGAGATTTAATAGCTTCAGTAATACGCGATCACAAATCTCTCATTAATTCCATATAAAAGTAACCTGCACCACCACCCCAATTACCATCCTTTAGTGAATGGTGATCTGATCTCCGACTCCCAGGAACAGGTTTTCTAAGCAATTTCGTGAGTTCTTGGGGAAGGGGAAACCTCTCAACTCAGTCAACATTATGGGGCATTGTGGGGTTGACCTTGCTGGGGCTGTGGTGCCCAAAATTTTGCAGGAAGATGCGACCCGCCGTGAATCGCTGGTTGATGTGAAATCTGGTGAAAAAGTGCGCAGGGAAATCAAGCACCTGAGACCAGGTCCAGCGCCGAGCAGAGATGCCCTCTCTCAAGCGAACTGCTGAGGCGGGCTGGTGTCTGCGTGCAGGCTTCTCAATGTGACATCATTACAATCCGTTCGGTCCACTGGATGGGTTCCGCAGGATTTGAAGAATGACTTGGTGGTCTCCATGTTTAAAAAGGGGAATCACACTGATTGCAACAACTACCATGGCATCTCCCTCCTGAGTGTGCCGGGAAAGGTCCTGGCAAGGATTAGTCAACATCGCCTTGCCAGGCACGCTCAGGATGGATATGTGTATATAACTTCTTTCGCACTGGGCTCAGCCAAATAGGGCTATGAAATGGATCCCATCTTATTTTTTGTTATGTCTGCCTCATTTTTCTTTAGGTATGCATCCCAAATGATCCAAAGAGGCTAAGTGATAGAGGGCAAACGGTCAGCGATTCAATAAAGGGCATTTTGGAAACGCGCGGCCCATTCCTACGTCATGCCCACAAGGCTCCCTGTGCCCAAAAACACCCCGCAAGGCCGTTATAAATAAATAATTAAGTGTGTGCGTTTGTACCACGTGAGGCTCTGCGCGAGCCTCCCCGCCGTGAGCTGTTGGCAGGGGCTGTGTTGTCGGAAGGCAATTGGGGTCGTGGATGAGAGATCAGTGGGGAGACGAGGATTTCCTGGCCCATGCCCCAGTTCCTGTGGTCCCTCCGCCCACCCAAAACGCACGCCACACCGAATCGCTCACCCGGCCCGCCTGGCCACCCGTTGAGTCAGCCAGCCGCTCACCACACGGCCAGTCAGCCAGCCAGCTGACGGGCCACACAGCTGGCCGTAGTCACACAGGAAGTCACCCAAGTCAGTTACTACAAGCAGCCTCTCCCGATAAAGCCACCTACTAGCAAGAAATGCAACCACCTGGTCGCATAGCCAGTCAGACACGCAAGCCACCCTAGCGAGCCAAGCCGATCAGCCACACAACTTCCCAGCCACCCAGGGACTAAACACCAGCCAAGCCAGCCACACCGCCGACAAGGCCACCAAAAGACGTTCAACCAGCCAATTATTCAGCCACCCAAGTCAAATTACACGATCAATCCACTGCTGGATGAAGGCCTCCCCACACCTTTCCGTCAATGAGAAAGTTTGACCTACATTATCATGAAAGAGGATGGGGGAGGGGTGGGGGGTGCTGTTTTCAACTCACCACTGATATAAACCATGGCTGGGAATCAAACTCAGGTTGCCAGATTCATAGTGACATGTCCAGGTAGTTGAGAATAAAAGCCACAAGATTATGCAGAATGATAACGGCGTGGGGAAGCATTCATTCAAAAGTGGATAGACCATGGCCAATGATAATGATCGTTGGATGAATAATTGATTAATAATGTATAGATATTTCATGGATGGATGATGCATGATTGATCGACGGAGCGCAGATGAATTAATGGATGGATGAAGAAATTAATTATTATTTAAGTATGTATGGTGATCAGAACGGTGATTGATGATGATGATGACGACGACGACAATGACGATGACTAAGACGTATGTTTCTATACACCGCACATGCATCGTCGTTGGCCACATCACACACAATGCATCCGAACTCGTCAGATCTCATGACGATAACCAGCGTCGGGACTGTAAAGGGCTTTGAAATTCAGCCACCATGCACAACAGGTGCTGTGAGCTCCGCAGAAAAATACAGGTGACGTAGTTGTACTTCTATGTCCCCATGGTGAAGTATGGTAACATGACTTTCTACAACGCACACAGCGTGGAGAACAAAAACACTCACATTCGCCAATATAGATAAACAGGTGATACGATAGTCGACGTTTTGGACAACGGACCTTCTTCAGAGCACGTACAGCGTGGTGCTTGGGGCGCTGCGATCGCTAGCATTGCAGGACCGCCGAGGGATGGGCCTGGGGCGACCTTCATCCAGCAGTGGATCGACAAAAGGGCTGACCCACGTGCATACCGACGATGATGCCGATTGGGAAATAATGTACACGGGTACAAGTGGATTCACCACCCACTGTGATTGCTAACTGTAGAACCCGTGGCCACATTTGTACATTTTCTGCACAGTGGCGGCACTTTTACTAAAGACAGCAGCCCGGGGAAGGAGGTTGTGGGGAGGGCGGCTGGAGGAGAGAATGGGCCCCGGCCAACGACTCTTAATCGCGGCAATTTGAGCAGAGGCAAGTGGCCAATTAAGCGTCACCGCAGATGGATCCGATATGGCTCAGATGAAGGAGCAGAGGGAAGCAGAGGGGTGGGGTCGCTGCTCCCACCACCACCACCAGCACCCCCACCCCATTGTCCCATGGTCATCGCGACCCAATCGTCATGAGCACGGATGCAGCTGTCTTCCTCCTTCCCAGCATCCTCAGGTCGCCTAATTTTATTTCATTATTATTTTTTGAACATTAAAAAACATTTTTAAAATACTTTTTTTGGCTTCGGAATTGCAATTGTGCTAATTGTTTGCCGTTACACTCGGAGACGTTGCAAGTCTCGCGGCAGGCGGCGTGACGTCGAGGAAACGACACCCCGCAGCCCCCCCGGAACGGTGCGTCAAAGACTTCTGAAGTTTGAAATCACTTCTCAAGTGAACTTCAAGCGAGCGGCCGCTTCGTGTGACGCCCCGCAACAGCAACAACAACAACAACAACAAAACGAGTTTTGGTCTCACGGAAATCAAAGCTGAGATTCACGTCCGGCTTACCTCTCGTTTTACGCGGGGGGTTGTGTTCTGGAAAAAACAACGGCGAGTCGATGATTAATCGTGTAAAATGGAACGTAATTTTCCCCGAGAAATGACCGAAATGGTTGGGGTTAGGGAAAGCACCGCTATCGAACCTCATTCTTACGTCTACATATTTCACCGGTTACAGTACAAATTATACTAACAATACTACATGCATGTGTTAAAGATAATAACAAGCTCTATTCAAAGAAGCAAAACATGTGTTTTAACACGTAGTGAGATGCTCAACCGGATATATTATTGGTAGGCGAATGTGTGCGCGAGACAACGTTCACGTGGACAACATCTTCCTAATGGCGCACGAGAAGGCGATGCTGACTGATGCTACTGCTGATGCTGCTGTTGATGCTGCTGCCTATGCTGCTGGTGCTGATGATGCTGATGCTGCTAATACTGCTGATGCTGTTGCTGATGCTGCTGCTGGTGATGCTGATGCTGCTGCTGGTACTGATGATGCTGATGCTGCTGCTGATGCTGCTGCTGATGATGCTGATAGTGCTGATGCTGCTAATACTGCTGATGCTGCTGCTGGTGCTGATGATGCTGATGCTGTTGCTGATGCTGCTGCTGCTGGACGCGCTCGTGGTGTTTCTCGTTCTGCTGCTGCACCTCGTGCAGCATCGCCGCCTCAACGTCCACCGCCTGACTAACGACGCCGGGCGCTCACGGCTGCACCCTGGACTTCGTCGTCTCGCTCGCAAGGGCCGAACGGGAGCCGAGGCGAGGCGACGCGCGGCGCGAGATCGCTGCGTGACACTCGCGGACGCGTGGAGCGTCCGTGAGAAACAAGAGGATGGCGCGCCCTGGGCGGTGCGCTGGATGCGTGCGCACGTGTGTGTCGTTTGGTCAGGGTCGACAGTCGGACAGGCGACGTTGTGACGGCGTAGCATCTCGTCGACGTACGCCTCTCAGTAAGTAAACAGCGGTGTAAGAATCGACGAGCGAAAAATATATATCGCACGCGGATAATAATGACGAAGCCATTGCGAGTCAGCGTATTTGCTTTGGGTAAGTGGCAAGTTTATTGCGTGACCTTCAGCAATGATAACACGTCGTGGCATTTTGCAAAGTGGACGGTAGGTACCATTACGCATGCTCAACCTCTTTCGATTGCAATCCCGCAACACCGCAAGGCGTATCGCAGTCATTGCAAAATGATCGCGGCCACAGAACAACAACCCGGTTCAACAGAACAACACCAGAACAGCAACAACAAATTTCGATTTAAAGCTTTCGTGACTGCAGGGATTCATCTTCTTGGTTCTTTCGGTAAAGTCACGTAGAAGGGAAGTAATAAAATAATAAAAATAAAACATAATAACATTAAATTCTCACGACGTTTCGGCCACAACGCAAGCAGCCGTCCTCAGGTGAAGAACAAGGCTGTC
>CM025660.2:1266838-1283268 GCA_014621495.2 Entosphenus tridentatus | reverse complement strand
CAACAACAACATCAACAACATCAAGAAAAATGGCGGCTGCACGTGCGGATTTAATTTCGTTTTAAAGAATTAAGAACGCCAGCCGGCGCACGAGACGGATGCACGTGGCAGAGCTGCTTTAGACTTCTTCCCTGGAGGGCAGAGCGAAGCGGAGGGGAGAGACGGAACGGGAAGGAGCGGCGGCGGCTGTGACCGAGTTTTTTTTAAATTCTTCAGCTTCTACCCCCGTCATCTTGGGAGGCTCGATCCGGCGGATACATTAAAACGGTCCCTTGCCGACCCCTAATATCCCCCACCCCTCCCCCCTCAGTGGTGAACGCCCCTCGTACATGCGGGTATTTGTGCAATAGACTGAAAATCCTCTTGCAAAAAAAAACCCACACAGACAAAGGAGCGCATAGTCCCCCTTCACGTGCGCGGCCGAATGGAGGGCAACTCTTGAAGCATTTCACTTCTGAGTGATTTGGCCGTTCGCTTGCTGAACCCGAGAATTCGTGCATTGCAGGTGCGAAGACAAAGATCCCCCCAATAGCCTTCACGAACCCCCGTGCAGGGCCCAGCGCCGTTAGCGAGTAGCAGCACCAATGAAGGCCGGCACGGCACACGAAGCGGTGGGTGGCCAGTGCCACGCCCGGCCGCCTTTGTCTCCCGAGTGGCGACGTTTACACATCGCACCAGGTACTCATTTGAGGCTGAGTAGACCTAAGGGACACCCAGAACCGGCTCAGATAATCGTCACTGGGTGTTGGCGGCGAGCGGGAATCGAACCCTGGAACGCCGGGTTCGTAGCGCAGCGCGTTAACCGCTACGCTACCGCTCCCCACTCACTCACCAAACTCATTCACCCAGCCACTCATTCACCCACCCACCCCCCCAGCCACTCACTGACACAGCCGCAGTCGCGCACAGGAGACGGAGTCTCTGACTGTCCACGCGTGCGCGTGAGGCACCGGTGAAGAGCGGCCCGTGGTTTGCGTGGAAGATGGAAGCCGGGCAGGGTGGTGGTGGTGGTGGTCGTAGTGGTGGGCTTGCCGATCGGGTGTTTGTTGATGATCTCTTTAAAATGTATATACTCAGTAACCATGGACGTTTCCCGAACCTCTTATCTCTCGGTTCCAACCACACGCCCATATTCCCCCAACGTTTACTGGGTAATTGCCTTCCCCGCCCTCCCCAAACGTTGCCGACGCGAACAGAGTGGTCGTGGGCAGTGGACTCCTGAATGTGACCACAAAACGAACGGTGGAGCGCCAGCGACGTCGCCTTCCACCGGAAGGCATCGGACCCTTTGCTGGCAACAACAAAACCGCACGGGCAACTGTGGAGCAGAAACAAAGACATGACACACGGATTGAGACTCGCCAGTTAAGAGTGCACTGAAGGACATCACATCGAGATTGAAAAACTCGTTTGTTGTCCAGATTGAAAACGCATTTATTTAGAATTGCTTTTCGTGTGTTTAGTGTGTCGTCATTCTCCCCACGTACGGTGCTAAAGAAGTTCAACGTACATAAATACTAAGGACAATCCAGGGAGTGTGCTAACCAAGTGACCTCAAGCCTCACTCGACACACACACACAAAAGCAGTGGTGTAAAACGCACTCAGCCTCTGTGCATTGTGCAAACATCCATCAGCAGTTCAGGAAGAAGGGCGTAGTGGCCCTTTCTTTCTGATGGGTTGTTATTGTAATTTACAGATTTGATTGCGGTTTCCTAGAAATGTCGGCCTAATTCAAGAGTAAGGTGACGAGTATTGATATATATATGTATGCATTGCTGGTTACTCAACTAAACATCGTTATTTCCATGAAGGTTGAAACATAACCTATTTACACATTGTGCAATTATTTTGTGAGTGCTCAAAAATGCATATCAATATACCTTAATGACTTGTGTGTGGCCACGCCCCTCCACGAGCCCCTCCCCCTCTCCCCGCCACCCGCTGTGAAAACAGACGCCGCTCCACCCCCCCTCGCTCCCCACCCTCCCTACTCCCTGCTGCTTTGGTGGCAGTGGTACACAAGGACAATTATACAAACACAAAACTCAACACACTCGTCAATAACACCGTGGCCTCAAAAGATGACAATATATAACCGGTGGCGTTTCGGTTAATGGGCCTTTTTCACAAGACATGTAAAATAAATAATAAACTCTCCAGCAATGCAACGCCCGTTGTCACCCAGAACAGACCACGGAACCTTAACTTACTCACTTCTCACTCCACAAATACGGAGGCATCATCACAGCGATGCACTCCGTTCATCTGAATGCCATTCTCTGGCTCAACCACCTCAATGACAATCTGAGTTTTGTTGTGTTTCATCTACATCAGCCACACGAAGAAGGAGATAACGAATGGCAATGACCCTTAAACATAACGGATACATCAATTTCATTCCATGCTATGAACAATGCTTTGAATGAGGACCATCGTCCGAAACGTATCCTATAATACGTTGTCTTTTAAGGCGTCGGTGTTATTGCCAACTGTGTTGAGTTTTTGTTTTGTATTATGTTACAACAGAGAGACAGACAGACGGGCGGGCAGAGATTTAACTTCAGATGGACGGCGTGCAAAAGACGCCAGTAGTTGCAAAAAAGAAGATGAAGGAGGAGGAAAGATAAACATTTGTACATGAGCGAGAGTTCAGATGGCGAGTGTGCCCTGAGCATTAGTCCAAACAGCTGACTCCATGGAACCATGGAGTCAGTGCACACCGGCATACAACACATGGGCACGTGCTGAGTTGTTGAACAGATGGCTCCGAGTGAGAGAAGGTTACAGACTCTCTGTAATTATCATCATTATCATCAGCCATTGTTAATCCACTGCTGCATGAAGGCCTACCCAAACTGTTTTTGCTGTAGATTGGGCAGGTGGTAGTAGTGAGAGTAATTGAGTTGAAGGAGCCGAATGGGCAGGTGGTGGTAGTCAGAGGGAATGAGTTGAATTAGTTGATTGGGCAAGATGGTGGTCGTGAGAGGGAATGAGCTGAACGAGGTGAGGATTGTTTGGAACAAGACAGAGGATGAAGGAAAAGAAGGGCGATGCTGGACGATGTCTAACAAGGAAGGACGTGGGCACAGTTGAAGAGAGCAACAGAAGACAGCGCGACACGTATTCGAGAATTGGATCTCCGTTTGGTCAAGTGCTGTTAGCGAGCAACTATTAAGGTCAACACAGCACATGGAGAGGCCGGTGTGGCTCGCATTACATTGGGAACTCATTTCAGGCTGAGTCGACCGAGGGGGAGGTCCAGGACCGGTTCAAATATTCGCCGCAATTTTTTGTTACGAGCGGGGTTTGTAGCGCAGTGCGCTAACCACTACCACTGCCGCTCCACACAAAGACAACTGTCTCCCGCATAGCCTTTGCAGACTGTTGGGGCAAGCGCTGTTAGCGAGCACCTATGGTCCCGACACACACACAGCCACACCACCCCACACACAGCCACACCAACACCACACACACACACAGCCACACCACCACAGACACCACCCCAAACACACACACAACAACATCAACAACCGCCATTCGCCACTAAGTGGCGGTGACGTCACCACGACGCTTGTACCAGGCCATGTGCACCTTGAGGCGACGTGAAGTGTCGAACGCCCACTGGCAGGAGGTCACGGGGCAGACCCAGGTGCCACGGGTCAACTGACCGAGATGACCGAGATGACTGGCTGATGCACCACCTGTGCCCCTTACTGTGCCAACTTGCTGTGCTTTAGCCACCCGGCGCTCCGCTCGTTGTTGTGAGCGTCGCTCCTCCGCCCTCCGTTGTTGTTGGAGGGCGACTGTCTCCAACTGCCCAGTAGCGTCCTTCACGAGCCTCCTCCACAGAGGCCGATCATCGGCAAGTCCACTCAGCTCCACGTCCTCCTGTACCACATCACTCCATCTCTTCTCTAGCCCGTGCCGCGCCCGTTTAGCCCCCTCGATCCGGCCGAACAAAAGCTGTTTAGGCATGCGGTGGCTGGGCATGCGGGCTACATGACCCAGCCAACACAGCCTTGCCTGCCGGAGAAGCTCACCGATGGGTCCTTGCCCAGATCTTTCAAGGATTTGTGAGCTTCTCACACAATCCAGCCTAGTTAAACCCAGGATGGATCGTAGGCAGGCCAGCCTAAATGTTTCTAACCGGCGAAGATGCTCCATTAGGGGGGTCCACGTTTTGCAAGTGTAGAGAAGGGAGGGAATGACTGTGGCCGAGAAGACTTGAAGCTTCGTGCGGAGCGACAGACCAGGTAGCTTCCACAGCGTTACACAACCGATGAAAAGATATTGCCGCTCGACTGATTCGGAGTGAGACCTCTGCTGTTAAACTGCAGCCGGCCATAAGCACACTGCCCAGGTATGGGAAACTCTCCACTCTCTCCACAACTGCCCCATCACTGATTGGGAGTTTTTTCCTCTAATGATGGTAATAGGTGTGGAGCTGCAGGTTTTTTTTTGATGGAGTTAAATAGCGATTTGCGATCGCGGGCCACTGAGGCAGACTCCATCTCCTCAGCAACCTGCGACCAACACCCATCCATGCAGCGCCTTACGGCTCTCCGAACCACCGAGCGAAGGCTGCGGTAAGCCTCCTCATTCTCTGACGTGGGATGCTGTAGCCAATGAGAGTGGGCCTGTCGCTTTTTTCTCAACTATCCTGACCACCTCATCTGTCAGCCAGGATCTCTGGGGAGGCAGCAATTGCAGCTGCATGAGTCACAGTCCTAAACCTCGCCCATTTACCCTCGACATCAGGAGGAGTGGGGGATGATGCCAACCCCAGCCGCAAGCGATGATGAAATTCTCGCTTGTAACTTTCATCAGCTGAGACCAGGCCACTTTAGGTTGTAATGGGGTCCTGGGTGTACACCCACCACCGGAGTGGAAGAATGGCAGGCGCATCTTACAGATGACTAGTCGATGGTCAGAGGGCAGATCAGTTCCACGGTAGGTCCTGGTGTCAAGAACATGGGCTCGCATCCGCTGGTCCGTCACTATGTAGTCCAGCAGATGTTCTTGCTTGGACCCGGCATGCATCCAAGATGTTATGTGGATGCACCGATGCCGAAACAGCGTGTTGGTAATTACAAGCCCATGGGCTGCACAAAAATCTAGAAGCCTCCAACCGTTGTTATTGAGCTAATCTGGCCCATGCCCTCCAATCACTCCAGACCAGGTGCCAGCATCATGACCAACTCGGGCATTGAAGTCACCCATCAAGATGACTCTATCCCGAGGGGCCACTTTAGCCAGCACCTGTGACAGGAGGTCATAGAAGGCATCTGACTCATCGGCTTTGCCTGCATCCCTCCACGGATGTTCGTCTTCGGTGGGGGCATAAGTAATCACGACCACCACTCCTCGCCTCCGGTTGATGGGAAGGCGAGCCCAAAGTAGCCTGGGGCTTACAGCTTCCCACACCTCACCTTCACGCTCCCACGCCCCCTTCATTCTTTTGTTCAGAAGAGCCACACCCTGTTGTTTGACAGTCTCATGCCCCGAGTAGAGGACTGTCCACCCCTCATGGTGGCAGGAGCCTCCTGAATGCGACAGAGATCCAGGCGGTACCGGTCCAGCTTCCGACAGAGGAGTGGCAGCCTCTTCTCCGCAGTGAGTGTTTGAACATTCCACGTGGCCACACGAAGTGGTTTTTCGTTGTTTCTGGGGGAGCCCCGAGGGTAAAGATTCAATTTCCTGGCTCCACCAATTGGGGGGTTGCCAGGAGACGTCATAGACGCCTGTCCCCCCGGGACCTCCGGCACAAGCTTATTAGTTACATATTTAATTCGTGGTTTAGTGGTAATTAATTGAAGGTGGAGGGGTTACCAGCCCCTCGCACCCGTCCAGAGCCCCCGTTTAGCCACTGTGGTGGTCACAGACGCCACACCACCTCACACACACGCAGCCACACCACCCCACACACACACACACAGCCACACCACCACCACACACACACAGCCACACCAGCACCACACACACACAGCCACACCACCCCACACACACACACAGCCACACCACCACCCTACACACAGTCACACCACTCCACACACACACGTGGCCACACCACCCCACACACACACACAGCCACACCACCACCCTACACACACACAGTCACACCACTCCACACACGTGGCCACACCACCCCACACACACAGCCACACCACCCCACACACACACAGTCACACCACCCCACACACACACGTGGCCACACCACCCCACACACACACACAGCCACACCACCACCCTACACACACACAGTCACACCACTCCACACACACACACACGTGGCCACACCAACTCACACACACATGCAGCCACACGCACTGTCGCTGTTCTTTGACAAGCCAGCACATGAAACGTGTAATAAACATGAATGGTGAAATGATTTCAGTTCGTGATCAATGCTGTTTACATACTAGTAGGGCCTTAACGAGGGCAGCGTGCATCTCATCTGGTCTCTACTCATTTCACCTCGTCTCATCTGGTCTCTTCTCATCTCACCCCGTGTCGGCTGGCATCTCATCTGGTCTCTCCTCATCGCGAGTCAACCATCACCGCCATCGTCGTAATTTAATTTACCAATCTCTCATCTCTAATCTAATTTCAACATTGCAGCTGCCACCTCTTCTCACCTCGTTCCTATCGATGTCTCTTAATCATCTCCTTTGGCGTCATCTGGTCCAACCCATGTGAGACTAGGCTCTAAGGAAAGCTGTCTTGGGTGTGGACCAATCAACTTCAAGGACAGTGCACATTATCAGAGTTATGTCTTTTGTTTGTATTATGACTGCAGGTATTGCGGTCTATGCAAACTTGACTCCTTGTAAAAAGGTGTCAGTTTTGTTGCCAGATAGAAGGGTAAAAAACCAATTATCCCCTCACCTCTTCACCCTTTCCACCTCAGTGCATCTTCTCCTAGTTCATGTCTACCCTCACCTCCCCTCGTCATACGTAACCTCACCCCATCCGCCCTCACCTCACGTCACCTCACCTACACTTCACCAACCGCCAATTCACATCCTCTCACCTAACGTCCCCTCGGCTGACGTCATCTCACCCTCACCTCATCTCCCCTCTTTCACATCTCACCGTATCTCCGCCTCGCCTCACATCTCCTCACCGCACATTATCCCCCCCCCCCCCCATTTATTATTCCTTCCCACAACCTCATCCCATCTTCCCCTCACCTCCCCTCACCTCCCATCCCCTCACCTCTCCTCGCGTCGTCTTCCCAGCCCTCAACACCTCTGCCCCTGCCCGTGCCGCGTCTCCCGCCTCAGCTGCACGCACGCGCGCGCGCGGCTCACGCACGCGCGCGGCTCGTGACGTCCGCGAGGGACGACACCGCGACCCCGGCGGGGAAGATTTATGAGCCTCACCCCCCTTCGTCTCTCCCTCCCCTTCTCCCCGACTCTACCACGATCCCTGCCTGAGTCTCCCTCTCACTGTGCCTCTCCGTTCCTCTCCCCGTGTCTCTCTCTCTCTCCTCTCTCGTGTAGGTCTCCCCGTGTCTCTCTCCCCTCTCCCTACGTCTCTCTGTCTGTGTGTCTCTCTCTCTCAATGTCTCTGTCTCTCTCCCTGTGTGTGTCTCTCTCTCCCTCGTGTGTCTCTAAAATCCGTCTCGCCGTGTCTCCTCTCCTCCCCCATCCTGCGCCTCTCTTCTTTGCCTCTAGCTTCCTCTCTAAGTGTGTGTCTCTCCCCTCCTCTCCGTGTCTCTCTCCTTACATTTCCATCGTGTCTCTCTCTCACCCCACCCCCCTTCCGACTCCTTTTCTTTCTCCCTCCGAACATCCCCGACATGCCAATAAACCACCAACTTTGTTTGTTCTCTGCCATGCAAAGTGACGCATTTTATTCCAAACGCATGCGTCCTAAACTCCCAGGAAAAACAAACACATCGCCCCGTTTGTTTTGCTCGTTTCGCGTGTCGCGGGCTACAACGTAATCACGGCCACTGGCGCTGATTCTCCACCACCACCACGCACCGACGGACTCGAGCTCGCCATCGCCGCCTTCCTGCTGCCAACATTCCGCCGCCAGGCGCTGCTCAGCAGCCCAAGATCGTTTCTTCCAATGATGCTCAACATCGTACTTGACCATCAGCCACGATCAATCCACTGGTGGATGAACCCCCTGCTTCCCCCACCCCCACTCTTCCACTAGCCTCCCTCCCTACCTCCCCACCACGCCGTCACCATCCTCCAAGATCCCGCGATGGAACAATCCACCGAGCATCTGCCCACGAGCTGATTTCATTGCTCCATCTCCTGGGAGAACGTGCTCTCCTTTGGCTTCCATTTGGTCATTATTCTTAACCGATACGCAATCGGTTATGAAACTGCTGCCATCCTATGCTTTTTCTATGACCGAATATAAACGGATGGATAGGTGGGGCAGTGGTTAGCGCACTCCACCGTGGAACCGCTGTGTTGGAATCCGATTCCGGGGCCTGGCTAACATCAGTGGAGAATGAAATCTGAAACACTCATGCCACCTCCTTCTATCCTTACCGATCTACATAAACACCTCGTATTGACCAGCGTGGTGAAGTATGGTCAAGCCCCCCTCGTGACCCACTCAGCGCGTGGTCGTGGGGGCATCGTCATAGAAAACAAGTTGAGATTAAAGAGGAGCAGCCAAATCTGTCTCTAATCGAGTCTGGTTCCACTCAGTCGCTTTGACATTATATCTCGAGGGAGCTTGCCGCTTTACACAACTTTCGTCTTGTTATGTATATAACTTGTTACAAAGAGATATATCATCGTTTAGATTCTGATTCGTTCCTTCCTCGGCCACTGGTGCTCATTCCAAACGCCGCGAACTCCACATTCGTAGGAAACAAACTCTGAATATTTGTAAAAAAACATCGACGTTTTGGGAAATTGCCCTTCTTCATAGCACGCAAAACTTGTCGTGGACGGATGGGTGTGTACATTTGTTGTTGTTGTTGTTGTGGTGATGATGGTGTGTGCGTGTGCACCACTGCTAACGCAGCAGCAGCAGTAGCAGCAGCATCGCCGAACGAGTAGTTACAGGTGAACACAATCGTCGCACATTGTTGCATCTCTTGGTAGTTCTACATCGCCCCACGTCGTCCGTGCAAATCACATCTCGCTATCGCCAGACACGCTGGGAAAGCAGCCCAGACAGTGAACTGGGGCTACCAATAGTTACCCAAGCTCTGCCGCCCTATACATATATGTTAAGACGTCATTCTCTACATATATGAAGACGTGGGAGAAAAGCGAAGCCCCACGTGTGCGCGAGGGCCAACGCTCGATCACCATTCAGAAGGGCCCCACGATGATTCTGAGAACACAAACAATCATTGACATGTGAAAGGAGCACTTAATCAGTCGATCCCAACGCACTTTGCTGCGCTGCGTTCACCTGGCGAGCCGGGGGGGTATGGCAACTTTCTCGACGTCCGCGGGAGACGGGAGTTTCGCAACGTGCGTGTGATCCACCAACCCCTCGTCGATTTCAGGCCACGTGCGCGGCCACCAGGCCCCCCCCCCCCCGCAGGAGCAGCGAAGCAGACGGAGGTGCAGAGGAAAAAGACAGCAGCGGCGGCGGCGGTGGCCTGCAGCAGCAGCAGCAGCTGCAGCGAAACGAAATCAAATAATTCGGAAGCCACTGCTGGGACATGAGTTTAGGAATGAGCTTAGGGGTGGAAGGAATGAGTTTAGGAATGGAAGGAATGAGATTAGGGATGAAAACGGAATGAGTTTAGGGATGGAATGAATGAGTTTAGGGAATGAAAAAGGAATGAGTTTAGGAATGGAAAAAATGAGTTTAAGAATGGAAGAAATGAGTTTAGGAATGGAAGGAATGAGCTTAGGGATGGAAAGAATGAGTTTAGGAATGAAAAAGGAATGAGCTTAGGGATGAAAACGGAATGAGTTTAGGAATGGAAGGAATGAGCTTAGGGATGGAAGAAATTAGTTCAGGAATGGAAGGAATAAGTTTAGGGATGGGAGGAATGAGTTTAGGAATGGAAGGAATGAGCTTAGGGATGAAAACGGATTGAGTTTAGGGATGGAATGAATGAGTTTAGGAATGGAAAGAATGAGTTTAAGAATGGAAGAAATTAGTTCAGGAATGGAAGAAATAAGTTTAGGGATGGGAGGAATGAGTTTAGGAATGGAAGGAATTGAGTTTAGGGAGGGAAATAATGCCATTGCCCAGCAGTGGGAAGTTGTCTCTACAAAAACAACAACAACAGCAAAGTAGAAAGAAAAAAAAACCCCATCGTGAAAACGCAAGCGAAAGTATGTGAGACAAAGTCTTGAGCGAGTTTTCACAGTTGTATGTTCAAGACGGGAGACATTCGCCTGCGACGGAATAACCTACTTTCTGGGGATGGGGAATGTGTGATTTAAAATGTTTTTGTGTGTTTTATTATTTATATAAATGCGCTCATAACTTGTTATCCAGATGTCCGCTCGTACCGGGAGATGATTTACTGCACAGGAAGGGGGCAGCTGATGAGATGCCTGTTCTCCAATCCGCGGTATTTGGCAGCTCCACTCCCCGCAGGCGCTTATCCAAACTACCAGGGCTGGGACCATTCCCTCGATTAAGCCGAGCGATTCGATTAATCGACGAAACAATAACATCGACTCATTATTTGCGGTCGATGTATCGAACCCCTTCCCATCCTGCCTGCCACCTGAACGTAGGTGACCTCCCTCCACCCTTCCCCCCCAAACCTCAACAAGCCACCACACCCATCACCTCCCGTACAGCGGCACAATTGGGGTACAGAGGCGAGCTATTTCGTTCCAACTATTTTAGTTGCGTAACCGAATGGATAATCGGCAGAGAAATCCGAGAGCTGAGCTTAACAGACTACCACAGACATATATATACCCGCCGTAGCCCCCCCTGTACTCACCACTTCCATTACTTTTATCGCCAGTGGCCTTTCTTAGGTAGCACCCTCTTCATCCCAACACCCCATCACCGCCCCCCACATCCACCTCACCCCCCATCGTCATCACCTTCCCACCCCTCGCCACGACCCCCTCTCCTCGTCACTCATAGCCTCACACAAAGTAAAACATCTCTCAGCGTTCCGGGAAATAATAGGCGTGCGCGCGTGAGTGAGTGTGTGTGCGTATACGCGGGAGTCGATGTGAGTGTGTTTGTATAATGTGTGTGCATCTACGCGGAGCGGTGGAGCAGTGGTTAGCGCACTCTGCTCCGGACCGTGCAGATTGTGGTGCTCGCTAAAATACCTTTACCCAACAGTCTGTGCAGGCAATGCGGGGGGGGGGGGGGGTCCTTGTCTTTGTGTGTGACTGTGTGCGTGGGAGACGAGTATCCGTGGGCCTCCCCTAGGTGGACTCAGCCTAAAATGAGTACCTGGTGCGGTGTGTAAACATCGCCACTCGGCAGACAAAGGTGGCCGGGCGTGGTGATGGCCACCCGCCCCCTCGTGTGTGCCGTAGCGGCCTTCAAATGGTGCTGCTCCTTTAACCGCACTTGCACCTACAGTCGACAAAGACCAAACGGATGATCTTCGTCTTTCCATGTCTGAACCCCAAGTTCAAATCCCGCTCACAGCTAACATCGGTCACGGATATCTTAACAGGGAATTGAGCCTCCCCTAGGTCGGCTCAGCCTAAAATTAGTACCTCGTGCGATGTGTAATCCGTCAGCACTGGGGAGACAAAGGCGACCGGGCGTGGTGCTCGCCGCACCACCCCCTCGTGCGCCGCGCAATCCTTCGTCGGTGCTCGCTAACGGCACTTGCCCCGCAACAGTCTGTGAAAGGCTACACGGGGGATCTTTGCCTTTGTGCTCATTATGCGTGTGCGCGTGCGTCCCGAGTGTTTGTATGGGCGTGGGAGTGTGCGTCTCGAGTGTTTGTGTGCATGAGCGAGCGAGCGCGCGCGCGTGCGTGCTGAGACGTGCGTATGTGAGTGCGCGCGTGCGCGTATGTCCGTGAGCCAATAAAAGGACGCAATTTCCGACGAACGTCAGAAGTTCGGACGCAGCCCAGACAGATATATATACACGGGCGCGCGGCGTGTAACGCGAGTGCGCCCTCGCTCAGACCAGCTTAGCTGACTCAGCGAGATATCCTCTCCTCCTTCTGCTCCTCTGCTCCTACGGCTCCCTCTCGCTGTGTGCACGAGAGTTTGCGTGGAATTTTTTTGTTTCCCTTGTTTTTTATATTTATTTCAGAGCACAAGAGAGAGAGAGGGAGAGAATAAAAACCTCACTTATTCCCCCCACTTCGACCACAGTCTCACAAACACATCGACGCCGCCGCTGCCGCTGCTGCTGCTATTGCGGCTGCCTGAGGGACCAAGAGTCGAGGAAGCCTTTGTAAGGAGAGCAAAGATCGTGCCGCGCTTCTCTGTGTGAAGTCGTTTGAAACGTCGCCGTGCGTCGCTGCGGTCGGGTGCACGCGTTGCTACAAGGATACCTGCAGGGAGACGACGACGATGATGATAACAATGCTCATCGTCTACGCGCTGGGCGCGATCTCACAACGCGCCGCCGCCCATTCCACATTCCCGGACGGCGCCACGGACACCTTCACGCCGGACGTGAAAAACGGCCCCGGCAACCGCGTGCTGGTCTCGTTCCGCGCCTTCGGCAGGGAATTCTCGCTCGATCTGGCGCCCGGCGACGTGGGCGATCGCGAGCCGCAGACGAGTGGAGGCGCGGAGGTTCGCCTCTCCCAGCTGCGCTCGTGCGTGCGCCGCGGCGTCGTGGACTCGAGGCCGGACTCCCTCGCCGTGCTCAGCCTCTGCGGCGGAGGCGGCCTGAGGGGTCTCTTCGCCGTGGGGGGAGAACACTTCGAGGTGGCTCCAGTTGAGGGCGGACGAGCAAGCAACGGCAGCGTGCGTCCGCACTCCATCACCAGGACACACGCGTCATTCCAGCTCGCTCCCCACGGCATTCCTCCTCCTGCTGCTGCTGCTGCTACCGTTGCCGCTACCACCGTGAAAACCACAGCCAGAGCCGCGAGGTCCAAGCGCTTCGTGTCGAGGCCCCGCTACGTGCAAGTGCTGGCCGTGGCCGACGACACGATGGTGGCCGCGTACGGGGACCGCCTCGAAGAGCACCTCCTCACGGTGCTCAGCGCCGCGGACGGACTGCTGAGGCGCGCCAGCCTCGGCAGCCCCGTGCGTCTCACCTTGGCCAGGGTCGTGGTGGCCTCGGGAGACAAGGCCGGCTCCGGCGACGGAGCCAGGACCCGGCTGGAGGTGTCCTCCAACGCGGCGATGGCGCTGCGCGACTTCTGCAAGTGGCAGCTGCAGCTGAAACGCCACGGGCAGCACCACCCGGAGCGGCACAACACAGCCGTGCTCTTCACGCGCAAGGTGAGGGTGTGAGTCCCGGCCCAGGTGGTGCTCCCCTCTCTCCCTCCCTCGCTACCTACTCCCCGCCACCTCGGAGTAATGCCCCCATTGAATTATTAGTCTTATCATCATCATCATCATCATCGGTAGTTATGGTCAATCCACTGCTGGATGAAGGCCTTCCAAATCCGCCGCTACCTTCTCACGGTTCTGTGATGTCGATGGGTGACATCCCGAAGGCGTCCTGTTTTTTAAATTATCTTTATGAGTTTTGGGGAAAAACCCGCATTGACGTTCGTGGGGAAGTATGGTCAAAGCCTCCGTCCCCCTCCGCCCCCCTGTTGAGTGCGGGTGGCCCCAGTTCGTAAAATAAAACAACGCCCGCTTCGGTGGACGGAGGTGGAGGTGGCTTGTGATGGATGGGACGAGTGCTGCTGGATGGAGGAGGGCAGCTGACCGAGACGGCCGTTGAAGTTGCAGCCAGAGGTCACAATGGGGGCTTTACGCACCCAGCAGGGACGACACGGCTGAGTCGAGCTTTGAGCAGGAAGTTTAACTCTTAACCTTTTTTTGCTTGCGAGTCACGGGTCATTCCCTCGACTGCCTCCTTGCGCAGGCTCAGCCTCGAGTTCCACACTGCTGCTGCTGCTCTAAGCCTCGCGCTAAACAAAGACAAAGATACCCCCCCCCCTAGTATTAACAGGCTCTTGGGGAAACGTGATGTTACTGAGCACCTATGAAGGCGGACATGGCACACGAGGCAGTGGGTGGCCAACACTATGCCCGGCGCCTTTGTCTCCCCGGTGCTAATCGTTACACACGGCACCAGGTGCTCGTTTAAAGCCGAGTCGAATCTAGGCGACGCCCAGGACCTGCTTCAGATACTCGCCACCGATTGTTGCACCGTGAGCGGGAATCGATCTTCGGGTCGCAGGGTTCAGCGATCACCAATGCGCTCCCACTCGCGCACAAAGAGACCCCCCCCCCTCCCACGTCGTCAGTGAACCGAGTAATTTGCCTCCGGTGGAGGGTGACGCTAGAGCCGATGGAGAGCAGGTGAAGGCGTGCTGCAGGTGACGACGACGAGAATAACGCGAGTGATTTACACCACTCGCGCCAATCCTCTGCTGGAGGAAAGTCGTCGTGGGCCCTCGCTTGACCGCACTTCACCAGGCTGGTCAGTGCCTATTTGAGACGGGCTCGGCGGAGGTGGGAGGGTGGGGAGGGGGGCAGATCCCGTTCAGATATAACTCACCACTGATGTCAGCTGTGGCCAAGAATAGGGGCAGTGCGCTAACCACTGCGCCACCGCTCTACCTCGCCAGTATAATACACCTCATAGTACCTGCAGTGTCAACGTTTAATAATCTCGGGTGCTGTGCGATTACGCCGCGCCAGGCAAACCCCGAGCCACCAGCGGTCTACGGGTCAAGACACTCCGTAGTGGAATTAATTACGGGTCCAATTAGCGTTGTGCTGTTCTCGGAAGCTAAGCAAGGTTGAACCTGGTTCAGCGCTTGGAGGGGCTTGGAACGGGTTGTGCGAGTCGGCTGCGGGGTGAGTGTGGGCAGCGTTGTAGGCCACAACATCCATCGTTGTACTGCACTTCTCTGTTCCAAACGTTTACGATTTGTCCTCCGCATCAACGCGCACTGATTGGCGTACGGAATGGGGAACGAATCACCACACGGACCCGCATGGCGTGAGGTGGGGGAAGGGTTTTGGACCTCATCATCACCATCATCATCCAGCAGTGGATTGACGAAGGAGCTGAGTGCACGTGTCACGTGCACTCCGACAGGGGAGGGCTGATCTGTGTTCGAATCCTCCGGTGGCGATGGTTTGACTGCGGCGTGACTGGTTGGTATCTGTTAATGAGAGAACGAATGAATCAATGGGTGCTTTTATGAATGAATGAATAGGGGGCAGAACAAAAGTGACTGAATAAATGAAGAAATAAAAGTGTGAAGCGTGCAGTATACACGAACGACTCAACGAACTGTAATGAACGAACGAACGATAAAACGAGCAAACGATCTCGTGGGCATATCAATGAATGCATCCGAATAATTGAATGAAAGTAATATGAAAATAAAAAAGTATTAAAATGAAAAATAAAAAACGAATGAAAATAATGAATGAAAGTAATTTTAAGGAACGCACCCGCGAGCGATTTGACGGCCGAACTAAACAAATTCCCGCGCGAATAACACGCGGGGCGGACGAAATAAAGGAGTGAGTGAAGGAATAACGGAAGGAACGTGCCCTTGCAGGATCTGTGCGGCGCGCAGGGCTGCGAGACGCTGGGCATGGCGGACGTGGGCACCGTGTGCGACCCGGAACGCAGCTGCGCTGTCGTCGAGGACGACGGCCTTCAGTCGGCCTTCACAGTAACCCACGAACTGGGTTAGACTCCCACCCCAGTCCCTCTCTCTCTCTCTCGCTATTCCTCTCTCTCTCTCGCTGGCTCGCTCGCTCTCTCGCTCCATCTCTTCAACCACCGCCGCAGCTGTGACATCTCCATACCCCCCAGTACGGCTGCTCCATTCTCCACGCACAGAGACCACGATCCCCGTATCATCTTGAACAGACTGTTAGGAGCAAGTGCTGTGAGCGAGCGCCTATGAAGGCCGGCACGTCGCCAGAAGCAGCACATTTGAAGGCCGCTACGGCACACACGAGGGGGTGGGTGGCCAACAGCACGCCCGGTCGCCTTTGTCTCCCCAGTGGCGATGTTTACACACCGCACCAGGTACTCATTTGTGACTGAGTCGAGCTCGGGGATGCCCAGTACCGTCTAAAGTGATCGTCACCCGTGTTGGCCGTTAGTAGGAATCGAACTCGGTTCGCCGGGTTTGTAGCCCGCGCGCTAACCGCAACACGACCACTCCCCCGCCTACAGCTCCACGCACAGACACCAAAGACCAAGGCGCACACACACACCCCGTAGCTAATCCAACTCCCCCAACCATCCCTCCCTCCCCCCACCCTAACCTCCACACTGACCCTGACTCCCACCCCCCTCTCCCACCAAAAATCACCCGCCCCTTCCCTCCTTCAATCCCCCCCCACCACCCCTTCCTTCACCCGGACCCCCCACCCTGAC
>CM025660.2:1237489-1257572 GCA_014621495.2 Entosphenus tridentatus | reverse complement strand
GGGGGGGGGGGGGGGGGGGGGGGGGGCGCCTGTGTGGAGCTTGTCTATCCTTCTCTGCGTCCTCTGGAATTTCTCTCTCTCTCTCTCCTCCAGTATCTTTAAAAAATTGCCAAAACATCCTCAGAATGTCACAAAAATGAACCAAAATGACCGAAAGTGGGGCCCTCCTGTAGAATGAGCGCGACAACTCAGTGTGGCTTCCCAAGACGAATATCAAAATTAAATTATTATATCCACATATTATTTTAAATTTATCATACGTTCAAATTGTTCACGCGTACAGTGCTTAGTGACCTTTTCGACGAAAGCTTCCTCGTAAGTAAAACAAAAACTGAACGCGCGTGTAAACACGTTTGTAATTGCCGCACAGGTTTGGCTACACGGACGTGCTGACCGTGCCGGCCGGCACCACGAGCCTCAAGGTTTGGCGCAAGGCGGAGCGCGACGCGAGCGCCTACCTGGCGCTGCGCAACTCCCGCGGCGAGCCGCTGCTCAACAGCGACTTCACCGTGACTCCGAGCAGCACGCTCGTGCAGGCCGGCGGCGGCGTCGCGCTGCTCTACAGCGGCTGGACGGCGCGCGGCGAGAACCTGCGGCTGATGGAGCCCGGCGCCGCCCTGCGCGAGCCGCTCACCGTGCAGGTGCTGCTCATGATCCCCGGCGCGTCGGTGCGCGTCCGCTACGAGTACCACGTGCCCAAGGCGGCGTCTTCGGCGTCTTCGGCGTCGTCGTCGCGAGGGCGGGCGCCGAGCAGCGACGACGACGGGGAGGAGCAGAGCAACGAGATCGACGCCGCGCCGCGGGCGAAGTTTGGTTCGGCCGCCAATGCCAAGCGCGGCGACGACGCCGACGCGGCGCGAGCGGCCAAGGCGAAGACCCTGAAGCAGCAGGGCGCCACGCTGGTGCGGCACGCCAAGAGCCGCTCCGAGACGGCGCCGGCAGTCGCGGCCGACGCCGGAAACTCGAACCGCGTGGCGGAGCCGAGAGACGGGGCGAGGCCCGCGGACGCCGAAGCTCGCGACCCCCGGGCCCGCGGGGACCGCGACGCCGAGAGGCCACGCCGCGCCGGAGCGGAAGGAGCCGTCGCCGAATCGTCCGGCCGATGGGTGGCCGGGCCGTGGCGCTCGTGCACGCGGCAGTGCGGCGGGTGGCAGAGGAGGGACGTGCGGTGCGTGGGGGCGGGCGGGGTGGGGGCGGCCCAGGGGCTCTGTTCCCCCGGGGTGCGCCCCTCGGCGTTCCGGGCCTGCTTGACGCAGTCCTGCCCCTCCGTGTAGGCCGCCGGTCGCCGTTCGGCCACGGGGTCGTTGGCGTTACCGGAGCGGTGGCGGCCGTGGCGATGGCAGATTGGCGAGCGGCGGTGTGAGACCTGCAGAGTTGAGCGGTATCACCGCAGTCCCCTAAGGCTGCTGCTGCTGCTGTTGATGATTAATAATGATACCACGAGGCTGTGAATCCTAAAGCGACGCACACACGCACGTCGCACGTGCCGTCGTGTTTACTAGGTGATGGGGGGGGGAGTGTTTAATGGGTTACCAGACAACAGGCAGGGCCCTGGCTCTAATTTTGTTTAGGGGAGAAGCGAGGGGCACCTTTCTGGATTCGAGTTCACGTTCTGCCAACACTGATCATAGGTCAAAGTTGACGACGCCGACGATGATGTTGATGATGCTGCTTCATACGATGCAACCACACAACGAGAGCAATTATGTCGACTGCGCGCGCCTGTGTGATGGCCACATCTGTCAGACTGCCGCAACACGAAGATGTTAGGGGCGCAGATTCATTTCTCGATGGATATTTTCCGTGTCGCTGGTAGACTGGAGTCGGTTACACGTGGGCGAGTTAGCCACAGCCATTGGCAAGAAGATGGGATACTGGACATGCTGTGCCTCTTGCCGGAAACGAAGCCCTGTGCACGAGTGGTCACGCTTATTTTGTTTTCTGCTCAACACGACAACGCCCAACGGCGGCATATTGGACGCGTGGCCACGACCACCGATGGGTGACGCCAAACGGCGCTCGTACCACGTGGTGCTCGACGGGCTCCACGTGCCGGGAGCTCCCTCAGGTAAAAGAAGCTCCCGGGCGCCTGGAGCGAAACGTCGGACGTCGTGCCGAAGAACGTCGCGGCACGACTCTCCTGCGCGGCGGGGTTGGAGGCCGTCACGGTTGAGAGATGCGGCGATGTCAAGAGAGCAGTGGAGAGAGACTGCGAGGAGATACGGTGAAGGAAACAGCCATGACCCAACGGCCCACGAGGCCAGGGACTCGAAGACGTCACGTGCGCGTGCGTGCGCGTGTTGACATTATTTCGCCCAGTACGTAGCCAGCCGTGCTTCAACACGAGGCGCGGGGGGTAAAGAGTGAAACCAGGACAATGCACAAGCGGCAAACGCAACGCAGAGCGACTCGTCGCCTCGCGTCGGGGCTCGGGACCCACGCGGCGAACACGACAACAATCCGCTCCGGACCTCTCCTGGACCACCGGTGATCTGGCAGTCTCAGGACGAGCCAGCACCGGCTCTTCCAGCGCACTTTTATATATTTTTTGCTAATCGTGTGTCTGTTGTTAGTTGTTGTTGTTGTTGTTTTCGTGGAGCAAATGAATGAATAATTATTAAGAATATTTTTTGCAATTAATAATAATGTTATTTTTTTATTATTTCGCCACAGCTATGCTAGGATGCGCTGCGCGCATGCGAGTTGGCGTGTGCTTGTTACGCGGAACGCGCAGGAAGTGTGCACGCGCAGAGCGGCTGACGAGGTGCAGGGTCACGCGATGACGAAGGGCGGGGGTGATGATGACGACAAAGACGACGACGACGACGATGACGACGACGATGATGACGATGCTTCGGCGTGTAATGATGCGTTGTTGGTTCGTCGATTAAAAAAAAAATCACTCGCAACACCTTTTCACGGAGCCCCGCGTGCAAGGATCGATCATTTTTCACTTATTTCTTTGCGTGCGGGGCGACTGGAGGTGCGTCATTTATCGCGATGTTAAACACGGGAATTGATTCTTTAATCGGATTTGCGGTAATCCAATAACGGGGAAAGGTGAATCATCACGTGCCTGACGGCGGCGATGTTGATAACCAGAGGCAAGATCAACCAATGTCTGCTCTGGCCGGCGGACTCTATAGGAATAGGAACCACTCTAAAAAGTGCCGGTCATACAGAATCTTTATTTAGAGTGCAGGAGGAATCCGATGAGCCATGAAGCTCTTTGTGCACACGTGTCCAGTCGGGGCGGACGAGTACGTAACAGATTTGGTGTTCTGAGGATCGCCGGCCATTCCCACTACACAGCTTGCCACTGCTGTTAGCCGGAGTGGTGGGCAATGGGAATTCAGGTCGCCGGGTTCAGAGTGGAGCGCGCTAACCGCCGTGCCACCGCTCCTCTCTACCCCCGAGCGCACCGTGTGTTGGATTATTATCGTCGCTATCGGGCTCCGCCAGCAGGCGTGCTCGCGAATCGACAGGGGATGGATAAGAGGCGCTGGGAAGACGTGGGCGGGAGGTGGGGAGGGATGGATGTAGTACGAGCGACGTCACGGAATGGTGTGACGCTTGACTCGTATTCACTCGCCATCGATAGCTCAACTCCTCAACCTGCAGGGAGTTTTACATATCGTCGTGGTGATGGTCATCATCATGATCAATCTACTGCTGGATGATAACCTCCGCAAGCTTTCGCCGTCGCTTACAGTCCTGCAAATTGCAAATAATCCACTCACGGCTGACGCCATCGCTCCATCTCCTCGTTGGGGGAGGTGCTCCTCGGCGAGTTTTCTCTCCTTTGGCTGCCACTCCGTCATTAGTCTCGGCCACCAGCCATCAAGCACACACACACATGCCTGTCTCAACAGTCAACAAGATCGCCTCTCAACTTCCGTACTCTCGAATCCACGTGCTCCCCTGCGGGTCTCTTCAGTGCCACTCCCCAAGCGGGCAACATCCTCTTTTCAACGCACCAAGTTGGCGGGCACGCTACAAAGTTACCTTCAGACTGTACGCAGGGAAGCCTCGCTGAGTCTCAAGACTTGCTTTAGGAGGGTCCTGCTACCTTGACATGTTTGGCCAACTCCCTTTTGATTAATTAAAGGGGTAGTGGATTGCCCCGGAGGAACCCCACCACGCATATGATGAGATGAATACTGAAACGACCCACCACACAGATGAGGTCACGAACCCTCTTGCCTTACTTGCCATCCACTGGCCACCTCGCAAACCCAGCAGGTTGGGGAGCTTCGGAAATCTCTGTGTGATCCACCAACCCCCCCCCCGCCTCCAGAGCGCTGCTGGATCACAGGTGTATGCCATCATGCCCGGCATCAATGCAGACATCTGGTTAAGACATCCCATTATACGTCTTGCCTAGAGATGTATTGATGTGCCTCTTGACAAGTCCCATGCGGAGCATAACATTACATTCGGCTCACTTCTGTGAGTTCACAGGACCAATTGCAATACCACTTAGGGGGTGTCAGGCTCTCTGCGCTGGGGCAAGGCACCGACGCTGTCTTCACGGATCTGACTTCATCCCTTTGATTCTGAGTCTTCTCCGTGTAGGTAAATCGCCGTCTAACCCCAGGCCACTCCAGGCTTTGGCTGCGTGCGAGATGCGGGGTGTTGATCCCTGCGTCTCGTCTCCTCTGCGGGTTTTTCCTGCCAGACGAGTCCCCCCTCTGCAACGCGATACACCAGAGTGAATACTGAGACAAGGGTCCACCACTATCGTCGGCTCTGCATCTTATCATCCAACTTGCTGGGTGAACGATTCCCCACTACGCCGATGCCATCTCTCGCGGTCCCTACGATGGCACAGTCCGACTCGCTCATGCACACCGGCTGATCTCATAGGGCGCTGCGGTGGCCAGATGTTAACTACCTCGCCTGGTGTACAGCACGTCGTGGGTTCGAGTCCTGCCCTGACGCCTGTGTATTTGAAGTTTGCATTTTTCTCTTACCGTGGTCGTGCGGGTTTTTCTCCGGGTCCTCCGGTTTTCCCCTCTACATTTAGAAACACGCGTTTAGAGTATTTGGCTGCTATAAATGTCCACGTGATGAGCCACTTCGTTGATCTATCAATTGTGGCCAGGTCGCTTCTGTAAGAGAACTACATAGCTCAGTGGGCCTTACCTGGTGAAGTGAACATCGTTAGTTTTGTTGAGTTTGTTCATTGCTCCATCAAACCGGTGTGGTCGTATCTTCAGTTGCCACTCCATCACTGGTCTCATCCATCGGTGGCACGTCCTGCCCAAGCCCACGACTTCTCCTTAACAGTCAATATCAGGCCTCTGGTTTGCATTTGTTTGCTGATACATTAATTCCCATTTCTGTCCCTCAGTGGAATCCCCACTGCCAGGCATACGTAAACAAATTGGCACCTCTGATTCGCACGGTTGGCTACGTACGATGCGAAAGAAGTTCAACATACATACAAAACATGCATTGACATTGATTGTAATCAACCGATCACCATTCTCAAACAATGATTTCCAGCAGCGCTTGTTTAAGCATCACACTGTGCGGTGGTTTTGACTTCTCTGAGTCTCATCAGCAGGCTGCAGACGCATACACAAAAGGGCCGCTGCTGGGTTAGCCTGATGTTATTGGCACGGGCACAACATGCGCGTCATGGGGCCCCGTTCAATGCAGTACAGCAACCCGGTACAACATAATACGTGGGATGTGCTGTTAGGATCGATCGTGGTTCAAGAGGGAATTTATTTACAAAGACACAGATCCCCCCGTATAGCCTTAAGGGACGGTTGAGGCAAGTGCTATACATTTCCACACGATAGGCACCTATGAAGGACGACACGGCACACGAGGGGGTGGTTGGCCAGCACCACGCCCGACCGCTTTTGTCTCCCTAGCGGCGATTTTTAAATACTGCACTTGGTACTCATTTTAGTGGCCGGGTTTGTAGCGCGAACCGCAGTGAGACTCAACCCAAACGCCTCCACCGGGGGAGACGGAGCGATGCAGTCACCGCGTAGCATCGTGGGATCGTGAGCAAAGGTGGCCACGGCTGGAGGGGCAAGAGGAGGAGGAGGAGGCCTTGGTCCAGCGGTGGGTTGACCAAAGTGGATGCGGGTATTGTGCTGCTCCACATTTAGACACGATAGGCCGCTCCGATGAGTTATAATTTGTGGACAGCTCACCGCTGACTAAGAGCTACGCAGCTCAAGTGGGTCTTAGCTGGTATAATTATATATTTTTTTCTAGTTTATAATTGTGCGATTGATCACGATGAGGTCCACACAGACGGGCTCATTGGTGATATCGATGAAAGTTGGTGAGCGATTTACTCGCCCACGAGCGCGTTCACCACGATCCCAACAGGTTGTTTTTCCGGTTTGCAATTCGAAAACTGTAGCTGCTGCAAAATGTCAGACTCTCTTTGATTTTTGAAGAGGGGTCGGGGCGAGGAGGGGGCGCACGGAGACCCCCTGGGACCCCCCCCCCCCCCCCCCCGCTGGCCTCCTGGAGCAGGTGTAGGGGGAATGGCGACGAGCCTCCTGGCCACAGCAGACTGACAGCTGCTGTCGAGAGAGAGAGAGAGGAGCAGAGACGTGGGGGAGGGAGGCGCTCGAGGGAGCCGATCGAGGTAGGGGCTCGTGCCAAGAAGGGGACTCCCTTGAGTTGACGTTGGAATGTGGATACTGATACTTGATGTCGAGGCATGTACGCGCGCGCGTGCGCGAGTTTCTGTGAATTCGGAGGGAGCGGTATTGGACACCCATCCCCACGTGCGCCGTGCCGGCCTTCATAGGTGCTGCTACTTGCTAACAGCACTTGCCACAGCAGTCTGCTCGGGACATACTGGGAATCTTTGTATGTGGGGAGCGGTGGTGCAATGATTGAGCACGCTGTGCTATGAATCCGGCGACCCGAGTTCGATTCCCGCTCACGGCCAATACCAGTGACGAATATCTAAATCGAAGCTGGACCTCCTTTAGGTCGACTCAGCGGTGTGTAAACATCGCCACTCGGGAGACAAAAGTGGCCGGGCGTGGTGCTGGCCACCCACCCCCTCGTGTGCCGTGCCGGCCTTCATAGGTGCTCGCAAACAGCACTTGGCCCAACAGTCTATCAAGGCTACACGCACTGCGCGACAAACCTGGCAAGCCGAGTTCAATTATGAATTAAATGTTTGTATAGAGTTGCGTTTGCTACCAGAGACTTTATAATAAAAAGAAAACCGGCCACATTGATCAAGCGGTTGCCCCCCCAAAAAGTTGGCGATCAAAAACCAGCGCCAAAAGTTGCTATCCTCGGTGGCCAAGGCAAATGACGTCGTTCCGTGTGAAATCATTTCTCTAGATCACATCAGGGCGTGTGCCTCCCTTCCGATGTCGTCAACACATCTTGGGATTTCACGGTTCACACGCATCCTTGTGGCGATGTCTCATTGTTCGACTTGGAACGTAGCGCTGATATCGCGAAATAAATACTCTGAGAAAACACACACGATGGAAAGTGTTGCACCAAGTCCATTTATCTCGTCCATGACATTCATTCAAGAATTTTGCACCGTCGCATATTCGATTGTTCAAATTGCTTCCGTAAGTTAATTCGCTCAACCCACGGGCGTACGAATTAGATTCCCATTCCTATTGTTTTGTTGTTGTTGTTGTTGTCGTCGCCCCGGGGCAAAGCGAGGGGCTCTTCCCCGTCGCCGTCCCCGCTCGCGCTGCGTCCCGGGCCACACCAGGGAGCCACAACTCGCTCCAGCTGCGTCGCGTTCGCCGACCCGTGCGCCGTGTTACAGCCGCGGCAAAAACGGCTTCTCCTTTGAGCTCCGCTCCACTGCTGGCCCGTGGTTCTGCCCCGTGAACACAAAACTTTAACAGCCGCACACCTAAGTTGGAGAGGGGTGGGGGCGTATTGTAATAGCGCCACGGGTGGCGAGATGTTAACTACCTGGCCTGGTATACAGGAGGTCGTGGTGTTCGATCCCGACCGTGTCGCTTGTATATGTGGAGTTTGCGTGTTCTCCCCGTGGTCGCGTGGATTTGTCTCCGG
Organism: Entosphenus tridentatus; assembly: GCA_014621495.2. Taxonomy (NCBI): domain Eukaryota; kingdom Metazoa; phylum Chordata; class Hyperoartia; order Petromyzontiformes; family Petromyzontidae; genus Entosphenus; species Entosphenus tridentatus. The sequence goes on along the minus strand of CM025660.2, from coordinate 1,249,535 downwards.
CTCTCCGTCCACGTTGATAAACATGCGTTTAGAGTGCTGTATTTGGCTGCTATGCATGTCCACGTGATCAGCCTCTTCCTTGAGCTATCATTTGTGATAGCCAGGTCGCTTCTGAATATTAGATATAAAGCTCAATCGACCATACCTGGGGGGAAACAGGAATATTGAAGAGTGAGTGCGGAGAGACGGTGGACCGGGTGGTTCAGAGGTCAGAGTGCTCAGCCTGCACCGTCGAAGTTCCGGGTTCGAACCCAGCTTTCAGCCACCTATGATTAATGTACTTCTTTCGCCCCATACGTAGACAACCGTGCTAATTGGAGGTGCGGGTGAAACCGGGTTGCCAAGTGTGGTGAATTGATGGCCTCAGCCTGGCAAACAATGACCGCACGCCTGTGAGCCTGTGAGCCTGCCATGTGGAGGCAGCGAGGGTTGGTGGATTACGCGCGTGACGTGTGACCCACTTCACGTGGATTGTCGAGGAGTCATACCTTGGCTTGCCAGAATGTGGCACAGCAAACATGTGGACTCCCATCTGTTCCACCTGCATGTGATTGAGTGTTTCCCCCTCGCACGCATGGGTTTTCTCCAAGCGCTTCGGTTTCTTCCCACGTGTGTAAACACTCATTAATATGGAGAGGATGGCAGAGCTCGGGCAATTGTTGGCACCGGTTTCCCGCCTGGCTGCCTTCCAGCTTGTCTGCGGTTCCTCCTTGTGCCTGCTAGTCATGATCTGTCTTCAAGATCGAGCGAACATTATTCGGTGTGTTACAAGTTGGTATTATAAAAAAAACATTAATTACATTTGGTTTTGCAATTAAATTGGCTAAATTCCAGTTCTGAAAAAAAAGATTGGTTTGACTGTCGTGCGATAAAACATGACTCCTGTAACTGGAAAAGGGTGGGGGCAATGTGTGGATGATAGCTCACGTGACCAATGAATCTCAGAAGAAGTGCTGTGATGTCCACTTCTGTGGGCTAGGCGCTGGCACGGAGGGCTGCACTGCCCTGTTAGAGATCCGAATGGATTTTCCCACTGGCGCTGATAGCACAGGAGCAAAAAACTGGAACAAAAATTTCAAATCCCTTTTTATGTTGTTGAATTGCATTCAGGATGCAGTGATTGAATTTGAAGTCGAAATAATCCGCGTGAAATTAGCTCCATGTGAACTTACACCCAATCACAATTATAACCAGGATGCCACTGTAAAACTACAGCGCATAACACTTGTTTCATAACAATTCCTTATTTATCATGGAAAGTCAAACTGAGTCCAACAACTATTTTTCAGAAGGGTCCTGCATTGTATTTTTATCTTTTCATATTTTACGAGGTGTTCAGCCAATTCATGATGACTGTCTATACACGCGGGGTGAAAACCAGAGCACCTGGAGAAAACTCACACGTGCCTTGGGGCAGCACTCTCCCGTACAGATGGGAACAGATGGCGATCAGTCTACACTCTGCTGTACCGCCTTCATCCTGGCCAGCGAGGGTATGGAACATCGACACCCGCGGGGAGTTTCGCAACGGCTGTGCACACCCCGAGTTTGTGCTGTGGTTGTCCAAACAATTCTTATTGGAATATTGTGTTACTGGAGGCGGGTAAATAAAAACATATTCGAAGACGGCTTTGTTCGAGTGCAACACATTATTTGGTGATGCTGCTGCTGCTGCTGCTGCGTTTGGCAGTCATTGCAACAAGTGGGCGTGACAAATACAAACACAACTCAACACAAAAAACTTTTTGTGCGCTATAAAAAAAGGGCTATTGCCCGAAGCTACTCCCATTTGATATTTTTCTCTTTAAAGCCACGGTGTTTGTTGACGAATGCGTTGAGTGTTTGTAGGTGACAGCGGCCTTTCTTCACAGCACAAACAACATCAGCGTCGTTCTTGATGCGCGTGTTGAGTGCTTTTTTTTGATATTCGTTGTGCTCGTGCACAACTGTCAACGCAGCAGCCGCATCACCAAACAATGCGTTAAACTTTTTAGACTTTGGAATGATATGAAAAAAAAGGACGACGATGATGATGATGTTACATGACTGATTGTATTGGCTCAGGGGCCAGGTAGAGGCATCTGATTGGAGCTGGAGAAGCTGCGATTGGCTCTGCTCCAGATGCGATCGCGGGGCTGCTGGTGAAGAGCCTGGAGCCGGAGCCACTCCAGAGCCAGGACACGCACGGAGATCGCTGCCACCCCCAACGCAAACCCCATGACGCTTGCATCTGTTCCCCCTTTCCTAGCCCTCCCTCCTCCTCCTCTCCCCCCCATCCTGCCACGACTAAGACCGCAACCACGGAACAGTGACAACGATCCCCAGTGTAGCCTTGAGTGCTGCTCGCGAGCGCACATCTATTAAAGCTGGCGCGGCAAATTACGGGATGGTCTGGCAACAACACCACGCCCGGGCCGCCTGTGTCTCTTCGAAGTGGCGATGTTTATAGATCGCACCAGGCTGTCGTTTGTGGCTGAGTTGATTTAAAGACGGGGGGGGGGGAGGTACATGATTCAGATATTCGTCACATTTTGGCCGAGAGCTGGAATCGAACTCGGGTCGCACAGCGACGTAGTTCGAAGTACAACGCGCTCACCGCTACGCTACCGCTCCAACAACAATCGACGTTCGATACGAAGTGGCGGTGACGTCACAACGGGACTTGTGCCATGCTAGGTGCACTCCCGCTCCCCACACCAACACACAAAGACCAAGATGCCCCGCATAGCCTTGAACAGACTGTTGGAGGCAAGTGCCGGTAGCAAGCAACTATGAAGGCCGGCACGGCACGTGGCGATGTTTACACACCACAAAATATACTCATTTGAGGCTGAGTCGACCTAGGGGAGGCCCACAACCGGGTCAGATAATCGTCACTGGGTGTTGGTCGTGAGCGTGAATCGAACCCGGATCGCCGGGATAGTAGTGCAGCGCGCTAACCACTACACTGCCGCTCCCCACACATTCACCAACACACTCACAGTCGCACACACACTCGCACACACACACCCACACTCGTACACACTCACCCACACACACACTTGCACACACTCACCACACTCACCCACACACACACTCGCACACACTCACCCACACACACACTCGCAACACACACAATGACGCGCACACAAACTCTCCATGAAATCGAGTCCAGGGATCGTCCCCCTCCTCCTCCCCCACTCCCTGCTATAACATCCAACGGGGCGGTGTGGTTAGGGTGGTGGGGGTAAGTCGAGGAGGATGGTGGGGGGGGTGGAAGAGCAGGATGAGGGACGGTGTCCCTTTAAGAGGCGGCTCCTTGCAGCGCGAGGCGTCCGGTGCGCCTTTAAGTGCGAACGAGGCGCGATTGGGTGGACGAGAGGATCGGAGCCGCGCGGCGCACGTGCGTCGCGGTCGCCCCGCCGGTATAAGAGCGGCCCTCGCTGTCAGCACGCGGCGAGCGAGCGGAGTCGAGTGAGTGGACAAATGAATGAGAGAGCCTGCTTCGGAGCACAAACACGGAGTCGTGCAGCCTGCTAGGACTCTGCCAGCAGCGGCAGGCGCAAGCAGCAACGACGGCTGTAGCAGCAGCAGCAGCGGCGGCAGCGGCGGTTGTCGATTGAACAGCTCTGCTCGCATTTCATCGGCAAAGCAAAGCATCAGCCGGTAGCGTTATCTGTTTGAATGCATGCACATATGTATGCACCGTATATATGTTTGTGTGGCTATTGTGCGAGCATCGTCGTCAGAAGTGCTACGGTGGTAGAAGGCAGCGGTGCAGATTGAACGGTTAGCGTGAGCGGCGTTGTCATCTGTGGAGTTCTGTATACTTGTTTTTGTGGATGTAGTATCATTATTATCAGCAGCATATGATTCAGTTGCAGGTTGAGCATTACCAGCAGCAGCAGTAGCATCATAATCAGCTTGAATGTAAGTTGTGTGCAGCCGCAGCAGGGGTAACACTTTCTGTAGCAACAGCAGTATCAGTCGCATCACCAACGTCAGCATCTTCATCTGCAGAAGCAGCAGCAGCAGCATCAGAATCGGCAGCCGCAGTAGCGGTGCAATAGCAATCATCTCCAGCATCAGGAGCACTATCATCATCATTATCAGCAGGAGCAAGCGGCACTATCTTCTTCATCATCAGCAGCTTTCAGCAGCGGCATTGTACAGCGATGGCGTGGCGCGGGTCGCACAACAGCAGCGCGCGGCGGAGCCAGCGTGAGCAGCAGCAGCTGAGTCAGCAGCAGCTGTAGCGGCAGCAGCTGTAAGCAAGCAGCTGTAGCGGGTTTAGTTGCAGCACCAGTCGGCCAACTTGTCCCACCTCCTCCTCCGCTTGCACCGCGGAGTCTGCGCGTTAGTGCCCCGTGCGCGCCCTCGCACGGCACGAGCGATGCTGCTGCTGCTGATGCTGCCATCGATCCTCCTCTGGTTCGCGTCCTGCGCCGCTCCCGCCGGCGCGGCCAAGTCGCGCACGGAGCGCGACGTGACGGTGCCCGTACGCGTCGATGGCCACCAGGGACCCTTTCCTACAACAACAACAACAACAACGACAACAACAACACGAGAAGGAGACTACAGCAACAACAACAACAACGACGACGGTGGTGGTGGTGGCGTTCCAATGTCGGAGTCGGCCTCTTACGCGCTGCGCGCTTTCGGCCAAAGTTTCCGCCTGGACATCGTGCGCGACCACAGCTTCATCTCGCCCGCCTTCACCGTGGCGCACGTGGGCGCGCCCCAGCGGGGCGGCGTCGGCGGGGCGGACGAGCTCGCGCGCGCCGTGCGGGAGTCGGGGGCGAACCTGAGCCACTGCTTCTTCGCGGGCCGCGTCAACGGAGACGCGAGCGCGACGGTGGCGCTGAGCGCGTGCGGGGGACTGCGCGGCGCGTTCCGTCACGGGCGGCACCAGTATTTCATCCGTCCCGAGACACCGGGGGAGGAGGAGGAGAGTCGGGCTGCTGCTGCTGCTGCTGCTGGCGCTGCTGCTGACGCTGGCGCTGGTGACGACGACGACGGAGGACTTGGTGGGTTGAACTCTTCGAGCGCTGACTCGGCGCGACGTCGACACGTCATCACGCGCAGAGGAGTCTCGCAGATGTTCGCCGATAGCGACGGCGAGGACGGCGGCGGCGACGACGTGCAACGATGTGGCGTCAACAGCACCGCGTTCGTCGGCCCCTCGCGCGAATTCCTGGAGCGCCTCAGTCGCTCGAGCAACGAGGCGACGGGAGGCGGAGCGGCGGCAGCAGCAGGAGGAGATGGTGCCGTCTTCAGGAACGCTTGGACCGCGGCGCGCTCCAAGCGCTTCGTGTCTCTGCCGCGCTACGTGGAGACGCTGGTGGTGGCCGACGAGGCGATGGCCTCGTACCACGGCGCGGACCTCAAGCACTACCTGCTCACGCTCATGGCCATCGCGGCGAGACTTTACAGGCACCCGAGCATCCGCAACGCCGTGCACCTGGTGGTGGTGAAGCTGCTCGTCATCAGCAACGAGGAGAAGGGCCCCAAGATCTCGAGCCACGCGGCGCTCACGCTCAGAAACTTCTGCGCCTGGCAAAAGAAGTTCAACAAAGGCAGCGACAAGCATCCAGAGTACTACGACACGGCTATCCTCTTCACCAAACAGGTACCACCACCCCCCCTCGCTTACCCCCCCTCCCCCAATGACTGCCCTGCCAACCCTCCCGCTCCCCACCACACAAAGTCGAGGCCCCATCCCTGCAATGTGTTGCTCACGCCACTGCTGTTCAAGGGCGGCTTCGACTCGGAAGAAGATGCGGATGGTCTGGATAGCGCCTCGCTCCGATGCTGTTGGTTGTGCAGCAGTCGAGGCGCGTGTGGGTGGTGGGGTGTGCTGTTGGTGGTGGTGGTGGGGTGGTTAATGAAGTGCCCATTGCTTCAGCTGTCGCGCCCGGAGATCGAAACTGCGAATCGAATTTGAAATATTCGGGTTGATTACGCAGTGCGCTAACCGCTGCACCACCACTCCTGTAAATCATAACTTTTATATGATTCACTTAGGGCGTGCTGCAGTGCCAGTACTGGTTAGCATCACCACTGGAGAGACAAAGACGACCGGGCGTGGTGCTGGCTACCCACCCTCTCGTGTGTCGTGCCGGCCTTCATAGGTGCTCGCTAACAGCACTTGCCCCAACAGTCTGTTCAGTCTACGTGGGGAGTCTTCGTCTCGTCGTGCTGGTGAGCTGCACAGGCGGCCAAGTCTACCTCCAGCACGGAAGGTTAACAATGGGCACGTTTATTATTATTATTATTAAATTTCACCTCCTCCCCCCTTCTCCACCGTGTGTGTCCAGGCAGCAGTATAAACGTGTCCCGCCACAGTTAGTCCATCGGCAAGTTGCTCGTGGTGGGGTGAAGTGTGGGCACTGCCCCCTCTTGCCAGACGTCTAGCCAGGCGCGGGAGAGGTCAAATGCCCTCTCTGCGGGAAGCTGGCCACGGCTCTTTCTATTGCGCTGATCACTGCGCCAGCGCTCCACCCCTCAGTTGCGGTGATCATTATTTCATTAATTATCATTAATCAAGACTCGCTTTTTTGACAGGATCCTAAACCCGCTTGCCGTCCTGCAATGTCTTGGGGCTCTCACACCGCGTCACTCCCATCTCTGCGCGGCCCACCAACCCGCTCCTCAGGCGCTGGATTCACAGGCGCGTGCCGCTGACGCGCTCGGCATATTTGCCCTTCGCGTTGAATCGGAGCACTGTGGGTTTCGATGGAGAGCGCTTGCCAAGAGCACGTCTGGCAAAGTGACCAGCGTTGGCTTTGACAAGCATCGCTCTGCTGATGAGACCCTCAAGGACTGAACCGGTCCAGAGGTTTGCTTCGTTAAATTAGCTGCTGGATGATATTGGTCTGGAAAGCCAACAGGCCGATGACTGATACACGGAGACACAGAACGGGCATTTGCTTGTTCTGTATATTGCAGTATGGTTTATTGCAGTATGGTTTATTTTCTTAAAAGCTGGGCCATGAAACTGAAATGATCGGATTCTCGATGACAACCCGCCATCAATCCCAGGACCGACCTGCGACTCTGGGACGCGCGAACTTCGCGAAGGCTGAGAGTTCGCCCTTCAGACTTTGGACGCCTCAACCCGTGATATTGCAACAACGACAAAGATCCCCCGTGTAGCCTTAACAGAATGTAGGGGCAAGTGCTGTTGGTGAGCACCTGCGAAGGCCGGCATGGCACACGATGGGGTGGGTGGCCAACACCACGCCCGGCCGCCTTTGTCTCCCCAGTGGCGATGTTTACACATAGCACCAGGTACTCATTTGAGGCTGAGTGGACCTAGAGGAGGCCCATGACCGGTTCATATAATCGTGACTCGTGTCGGCTGTGAGCGGGAATCGAACCCGGGTAGCACGGTTCACACACACACACAGCATTTTAGCCCTGACCCAAATCAAGGTGCCGGTTCTCGTCAAATCTCAGAGGCTAAGCAGGCGTTGAGCCTGGTTCGTGCTTTGGATGGGTGACCACTTCCGCCGGGTGGGTCGGCGTGGTCCCTCGATGCGGCGCTTTGTCTTTGTTTCCGGCTGCTCTGGAATCGTCCCCACGTGGAGTCGCAATCAAATTGTTGGGTCAGATCGCGTGAATATGAATGTGTCGTTAAACCCGCCACCACCCGACACAGCCAACTGGTGAGTCTTGTCACGCAAACAGAACGTGCCAACTCGCTCGGAGTACAGCGCACGTGTCGCCAGCACTAGTGGCGAGTTGGCACGCTCTGTTTGCGTGGCAAGCCTTGCCAGCCTTACCCGTTGGCTGTCGGTTGGTGGCGAGTTTAGCGACACGTTTGTATTTGCGCGTTAAACTTAATTATGAATGGCATAGGCCAAACATCCCGATGTAGCAGGACCCTCTTTAAAAAGAGCCCTGAGACTCGGGACATATTTCCTGGGTAATTCAAGGGAATTATTATCTGGAGGAGTGGTGGCACAGTGGTTTGCGATGAACCTTGAGCTATGAACCAGCTGCCCTGATATCCGATTACCGACCACGGCTCAGCCGGTTTGAGTCCTTCACCCTGCACCAACCCGCACGAAGCAACGGGGTGAAGTATGGTCAAAGGACTCCCACGACTAGCGGGGCGTGGGGAGGCCTGCCTCCAGCAGCGGACTGTCAACTGTGAACAGTTATTCCACGATAATTATTCCCATAAACGAACAATTCAGACGGCCAAGCATGCCCGGTATGAGATGTAAAACCGCTTCTAAAGAAACAATATTGGCAACTCGCTTTCTTCCGCCTCCCTCTCTCTCTCTCTCCTCCCAACCCTTCTCCACTCCTCATCCTCTCCTCCCTCATCCTCGCTCTTCATTTCTACCAGCGAGAGAGAGAGAGTCGAATCTTGCCTCTGTGGCATCGCTGCTCGGGGCTTGAAGCGGCCGTCTTCCCATGTGCTGACTGGCCAAGCGTCGTCTGACCACAGCTGCGGATTTCGAGTGATGGTGACGCATTGCAGTCGGCTAATAAACTACGTACGCCTCGCTACGGCGACCCTCGCAGGCTGTCAGGCAATTGGCTGATGAAACTCAGATAGTTGAAAGCCAGTCCGCAGCGTTTTACCGGCTTAAACAAATGCAGCTGGATAACACTGGTGTGCGATAGCCAATGAATGAGCCGTTGGACTATAACGCGCTAGGATGTTGGAAACTGCTTAAATATGCTACGGCCGAGTCCATCAGTCAAATCTCGTGTTACAAAGTTGTCAGCGATGATCCATTTACCCAGCCAAGCCTATAGCCGAGTATATCGGTGGGTCTTGCGATGAAACACGCCGCCTTGACTTAAAGAAGCTCCCGGCGTGCGGAAATAAACTTTAGACATCCAACACGAAGCAGTTGACGCGACCGTGCAAACTGAACCCAAAAGCGACTGGAACCTGGATTCCAACCCAGGATCTCGGCGACGCCGATTCAAGCGCTTCCGGCCTGCTTTGTTCTCTAACGCTGGACATGTGTGGCCAAAAAAACCAGCTTCACAGCTCATGGGATTGCTCCAGATTGTGACGCCTCCTCTCCCGGCAGGACATCTGCGGCGCGCAGACGTGCGACACCCTGGGCATGGCCGACGTCGGCACCATGTGCGACCCCAAGCGGAGCTGCTCCGTCATCGAGGACGATGGCCTCCCGTCAGCCTTCACCACGGCCCACGAGCTCGGTGAGGAGGAGGAGGAGGAGGTGTGGGTGAAGAGGTGGCGGAGGGCACGCACCACGCTGCTGATCGGTGGATCATCATCATCGTCATCGTCGTCGTCGTCCTCGTGTTTTTTTGTTTGTTGTAAAGATGACGATGATGCCATCATTGTGATGTCATCACGAACTGTCGTCGTCGTCATCATCATCATCATCGCTGTCATCGTGACGATCGAGAACAATATAATTATCAGCAGCAGCAGCGTTGGCAACATTACATTTGTCAAGGAATATTGGTGGATCGTCATGCCACGAATATTACTCGTGGTGGCAGAGCGGGTAGGGGGGGGGCGATGCTCCCAATTGTGTGAGCCTTACGTCACTTGAGCTCAAAGGTAGCTCCGTGATATACACTTCCGCGGGCTGTGCTCGAGCAGGAAGGGTCCCAACCGCTCTGCAAGATTGGATTCTTCGTCTCGTGCGTGACGCTGATAGCACAATCAGGTTGAAACTCGGGGAACAAAAGGTTAAACAAAACGCTGTTTTACTTTGACGAGAGCCGCTGATGAGATGATACTGAATTCTGGTAAAGTAACGCTGGGAAGCCGAGTGACATTGAAAATCTCGTGTCAAACACTCACGCGTACACACACACGAGACAACTCCTATTCACACGACTGTAAAGTGCTGTTTGTGAGCATCTATTAAGTCCGAAACGACACAAAAGCTTGCAGCGTGGCTAGCACCACACCCACCCATGTCTTCTCACACACTGCAACCAATCACTTATTGAAGCCTCAGTCAACATTGTGGAGGCTACAGGACAGGTTCAGACACTGGACAGGTTCAGCCAATACGATAACGTGTTGTTATGATGATGATGACGGCACTGATTACATTGGTGATGCCAATACTGACAATGACGACGACAATGATAATGAAGTCGACGATGATGATGACGACACTGATTACGTGCATGCGTGACGATGAGGGGCGTGACGATGACGACGATGATGACGACAATGGTGATGATGAAGTCGATGATCATGATGACGACACTGATGACGTTGGTGTGTGACGTTGAGGGGCGTAACAATGACGTGTATGGCGGTCTCCCCCCCGGCAGGGCACGTGTTCAACATGCCGCACGACAACGTGAAGGCGTGCGAGCGCGTGGCCGGCAAGCAGGGCGAGCACCACATGATGTCGCCCACCATCACGCACGTGGACCGCGCGCAGCCCTGGTCGGCCTGCAGCGCAGCCATCATCACCGACTTCCTCGACAACAAGCACGGCGAGTGATATGGTGGTGGTGGGGGCGATGGGGGGGGAGATAAGGGGAGATGAAACCGAATTAAAACTGAACAATTTTTATTTTATTTGAGCAGGTAAGGCCCGCTGAGCGGTATGTATTTGTCTGTTCACAAGCGACCTGGCCACATGACGGTCACGTGGACGTTTGTCGCAGCCTTACGCTCCAAACACGTGACGTTGATTCTAAATGTGAAGGCAAACACCGGAGGACCCAGAGAAGAATCCACACGACCACGGGGAGAGAGACAACGAAAACTCAACATATACAGCAGCAGGCGTCAGGGTCGGGATCGAACCCATGACCTCCCGTATACCAGGCGAGGTAGTTAACATCTCATAGCCACCGTGGTGCCCTAGATTAGAGGAGACGCCCGAGAGATGCGGGTAAGTAGTGAGGAGGTGCGGGGGAGACTTTAGGTGAGATACGGGGGATACTGGAGAGATATGGGAAGATACGGGGAGATATGGGGAGTTGCCAAAGAGACAGGGGAGACAAGGTAGATGCGGTGAGATACAGGGAAAGGGAAAACTGACTCACACATAGACCCCTAAACTCGGACAGAGACCCACAGACACGCAGAGACTCCCAGCCTCCCACAGAGATCCACAGACAAACAGATAATCCTATCCTCCCTACAGAGACCCACAGACACGCAGAGACTCCAAGCCTCGCACAGAGATCCACAGACAAACAGATAATCCTATCCTCCCTATAGAGACCCACAGACACGCAGAGACTCCAAGCCTGGCACAGAGATCCACAGACACGCAAAGACTCCAAGCCAGGCACAGACAGCCATAGCCTCACTTAGACACCGTATAGATTAACTGTCCTCCCTTGCCACATGGAGCGATTTCCCACAACGCAAGAGGGCTTAGCGTGAAGGGAAGGACATTGCGATGTCTGGCACAACGCTCTCTCTCTCTCTCACCTGGCCAAGCAGGCCCGTCGCAGTCTCCCCGGCGACATCCCAGCCACCCACTGTTAAAATTTACGGCAAATGGACAGTTTTACTGCTCTTACGTTTAATTTAAAACGCGGCGTGATGGCGCGGCCGGGTGGCTCCTGTGGCTCAAAGCTTCCCATTGTTCTAGAAGTGCTGAGCCAGCTCAGCTGAGAACCTGGGTTCAACGCCGAGGGTAGGGTGTGCCTTTTTGTGTGTTTTGGTTTTTCAGACAGCTCGTAATGAATGGCCACGTCAAAGTCACCGAGCCAGAACTGCTGACATCCCACTGGCTTCAAAGCCTTCGGGGTTTGAGGTCTTTCTAAGCGGGGCCACAGCTCTAAGCCAAAACGCCCGGGGAATCTGAGTTCAAGCTCTGTGACCATGTCTGTTTGTGCCCCCCCCCCACCGAGCATTCATGATGACAGTGTTGAAATACTTTCAGTTGCCCCCGAGTTGATCCACCTGCCTATGCCACTTGGATCAGTTCGGTGAAAGGGCTTCGGAAGGAGTGGAGTCCGATGGAAACAAAGTTCTGGAAACAAGAACGCTTGTTGATGATGCTGTGAGGACGGCTGATGATCATATTTGTGGTGGTGATGATGCTGATGATGATATGAGTGGTGGTGATGATGCTGATGATGG
>CM025660.2:1211800-1227057 GCA_014621495.2 Entosphenus tridentatus | reverse complement strand
TCGTGATCGTCGTGATCATCGTGATCGTCGTGATCATCGTGGTCGTCATGATCATCGTGGTCGTCGTGATCATCGTGGTCGTGATGATTCGCCGGCGACGCCGCCAGTCGAAGGACTCGCCGCCGGTCCAGCCCGCGTGTAAATACTGTACATGTCTTAGCGCCCCTTGGCACAGTGACTGCATTGGATATACAAATAATGATAATAAGCCTTCGTCTTGTGAATACGAATTGTATTTATGCACATTCTTGTCTCGTCGGTATCGCCGCAACGCCGCGCATCGATCTCACTCTTTTTATACGCTTAGCAAGCTGACGAGGCCGCCGTCGTGATCTGCCACCGGCTTGTCACGCTGCACCGACACCGGCCGCTTTCACCGCGAGACGCAGAGCGAGCGAGCGAGCGCTCGGCGGGCGTCGGAGCTCGATGCGACGTCAATCTCCTTGTTTTCCCTTTTTAACGGCTTAAAAAAAAAACATTTGGGAAACGCAGAGCGATTTCAGATGGGGAGAGGAGAAAGGGGGGGGAGGGGGGTTACTTTTTGTTCGTCACAAGCAACACACACACACGCACATTTCTTTTTTGGGTGTGTGTGTACGCAATGATAACATCGTTCCGTAAACTTGCCAGGCAGGCGAGGATGGGGATCACGGGAAGGCTGCCAAATATTTTTGATTGGCCAGGACAAGTTGCAGGCGGTTTCAAGAAAGTTGGCCTTCTGAAAAGGGGTTTTGGGGAAAATCGAGATCTTCTCCGCATTTTCAAGATTTGCCCCCCTCACGCTTGGCTCATGACACGGGCAAAGAGGTTGGTGGGTGGGGTGTCTGAGTAGTGGGTGGAAGTAACGGAAGAGGCCGCTGGCAGTGCTAGCGGCTGAGTGGGTGGGGCCGTGCAAAAGTGGGCAGGGCCCGACGGAGGGGAGGGGCTACCAGCCGCATCGCTGTGCGTGCTCGTGTCGTGGTTGAGCCTTCCAGAAGATTTGGTAGCCTAATGTTGTTCACTGTCTACACGTGTTTCTTTTGGGGGGGGGGGGCCGGCCGGGGGGGTCGTCTTCATGTTTGTGTTGATTTTCGTTTCATTTTACAGCTACTATATTAACAAACAAAAAAAAGTCAACGCACGGTGTTCGGTTTGTATGGAGCGGGGTGGAGAGGGCTGAGCGTGGAGAGCAAAGAGGTCTTGAACCGGCATAGCGGTGTGAGTGTGAGTGCCACGGCCTGTATACTGTGTATACTTGATAACACCCCAATGTACAATGCACAAATAAAGTCGCTCGACACCTTATCCGCTGTGCTGTCGATCTCTCTCTCTCTGTGCGCAGGTTTGCGCGTATGACCGGTACGTCTCTCTATCTTATGTCTGTTTCAGTCAGCGAAATGAGCAGGGCAAGTGACAAGCACGTGCACAGCAGGGCACAGCAGGCCAGGGGGCAGACACTCACGTGCCCCTCCTCCTCATTGTGCCGTATTCATTTAAATTGGGCGCCATCTTCGTAGGCGGTGTGGTCGGCCCCTATGGCAGCATTCTTGCAAGAGTTCACCAAGAGCTACTCCCCGGCGGTTCAGTTATAGTGATAGGCAGAGGATAAGAGGACGGTCTAGAGCCTGGACTTTAAAGGAAACTAAACTTTATTTTATCAGGTAAGGGCCACTGAGTTTTGTAGTTCTTTTTCAGAAGCGACCTGGCTATCACAAATAATTATAGTCCAACGATGACGTCGCTTATCACGTGGAAATGTACAGCCACCAAATACTCGACACGCGCGTCTCTATATGTGTAGGGGAAACCGGAGGACCCGGCGATAAAAATCCACGCGACCACGGGGAGAGAGAGAGAGATACATGCAAACTCCAAATATACAACAGGCTTCAGGGTCGGGATCGAACTCATGACCTCCTGTATAGCAGGCGAGGTAGTTAACATCTCAAAGCCACCGTGGTGCCACGTAATTTTCTGCTGGTCAGTTCCAGCGATAGGCAGAGGAGAAGAGGAAGGCCGCGATAGCACCTGGACTTGAGATTCAAGGCGGCTGCTGGAATGATTCCAGACCATGGGAAGCACGTTGACTTGGCGCTTTGACAGAACGCTTTGGTTGTTTTTAATGGAAAGCGTGGAGCGAGAAGTGGGATGAGACGAGAAGGGAGCAGTAGGCAGGGACGAGAGCCCGTGGAGGCTCTTGCAGACAGTGAGGCGCCATCTTGAAACGGATCCGGAATTGGATTGTGGAGCCGGTTGGAGGGATCGGAGTGGCGTGGTCTTGTTTCCGTGCGCGCGGATGAGAAGCCTACTGCCAGCCAAACCACGCTAGGCATCAAACTAAATGCGTTCTGTCTTACCCCTTCGTCAGGCCACTCGTCATAGCCTCATGAAAATACCAACCCTGTCCTTTTGAGTGGCCACTTAATCCCGCAAACACTTGTAAACACAAACCACATGTTTTTGCAGGGACCGGGCACAATCCTGATGAATGAATCACAACTGCTCCACGTGACCCACACCTTAATCCTCTTGCCTACGGCTGGATGAGCAGCAGCAGCAACTTACACATCTACGTGGAGATGAGTTGAGCCGGGAAATGGCTTTGGTTGACATGCGGTGGTGGGCGGCTTCAGTGCCTCTCACTGAATTCCGAGTTCCACAGTGGGTCTGCTGCTGCTGTCGTGCAGTTGACGGCCTGCTACAGCCTTTAGCAGTCGCACGCTGGGGTTCCCTCATATTAGTCGTCATCTCACGGGGCAATGCGCGAGCTGGTTGAAAAGAAGAGCCCCACACCCACAGCTCCAGGTTACCCTCGAAAATCAGACTCACCCTGGTCTCTTCAAAAGTCAACTTGACTGTCCGGGGTGCCCGTTACAATTCAAGAGTATTCTGTAATAAAACGTGATAGCCCACACAAGGATAGATCTATATCATCATCGTCATCGTCACGTATGGTATATTCATTTAACGCACAGTTCGCTTTACTGGGCCACTTTACAATCCACTTTTAATGGACTTAATAATCAACTTTTTTCCCATACAATTAATTTGCTTACTTGTTTAACAAAGGGCCGACTACCGTCAGGACATCGATAATTTCTGCGTGTTTTTTTTCCCCAGGGTGCCATCTGAATCTGTGAGCGCGAGGCGTCCAGCCGGCCCCCGCGCGGCTCCCTCTTGGAGCCACAGCAGCGAGCGACGGCGATGTGAAGTGAAGCCCTCGGCCCCCGGCGAGGGCCACGCCTCTCTCAGGTCCCACAGATGTCACGTATCAACCCGAGCTAGACAAAGTTCAAAGTTCATTTATTAGCCGTGAGAATCCCGTGAACAAGCGTGGCCAGCGACGGACAACCACGAAGGGTTGATGCTAACTCATTGAATCGGTGGATGTGGATCCCCCCAGCACCCCTCCCCCCCCAAAGCACTTTCGTTGACAGCCAATTCGATGTCTCTCATAAGCGTTGGGTTCCCTCATCCACGGGTTCCTCTCTTGTTGACTCTCTCCGTTGTCATTACCAGGGTGCATATCTCGCCACGCTGTAACAAAAACAAACTTGGCTTAAAATGTATTTGCAAACGGTGTTATTTGCGACTGCATGCTGACGTTGGTGCAACGGTCAGCACACTGGACTTTCGATCCAGAGGTCGGGTCAATCTCTTGACACCCAGCAGTATAAATGCGTCCACCGCAGTGATTTAATCCGGCACACCGCTAACCGTAGGGAAAAACTGCCGGTCACTTCCATCTCCTCCAAGAGGTCCGACCAGGGTGACAGAGTAGGCCACAAATGCCCTCTAGAGAGAGGCTCACTCGAGATCTCTCTAGTGGAGGCCCTGAGTATGCATTTTCCCGACTACACCGTTGCTTTAAATATGTTATCGTTGTGTTTGATGTTTTCCTGTTCAGTGCCACAGCCCAGCTGATGTTAATTCCTGTGCCAGGACCAGCAGCAAGCCGCTGATGTCGCCCAGAGAGGCTCGCCTGCGAGGTCCTACGGCGGCGATTGGCAGGCCTCGGCACGGTGGCGAGATGTTAACTACCTCGCCTGGTATACAGGACGGTCGCGGGTTCGATCCCGACCCTAACGCCTCTTTATATTTGGAGTTTGAATGTTTTTCCCGTGGTTGCGTGGATTTTTATCCTCTGGGTTTTCCCTGCACATATAAAACCAACATGCGTTTAGATTATTTGGCTGCTCGGAATTCCCACATGATAATCCACTATCAATGAGTTATCGTTTGTGGCCGGGTCATTTATGAAAAAGAGCTGTATAGCTCAGTGGGCCTTACCTGGTAAAATAAAAATTGCTAATTTAAAATAGTTTAGGCGAGAAATGCCGGAATATCTGTGAGAGAGAGGAATATCTATGCGATTTGTTCTATCGGCACTAGGCTGAGCGAGCGAGTGAGTGTGTCCGTGCGAGCGAGTGAGTGAATGAGCGTTTCCGTGTGAGTGAGTGAGTGTGCGTGTCCGTGCGAGCGAGCGAGTGAGTGTCTCCGTGTGAGCGAGTGAGTGAGTGTGACCGTGCGAGTGAGTGAGTGTGTGTTTCCGTGTGAGCGAGTGAGTGTGCGTGTCCATGTGAGTGAGTGTGCGTGTCCGTGCGAGTGAGTGAGTGAGTCCGTGCGAGTGAGTGAGTGTGCGTGTCCGTGCGAGTGAGTGAGTGTGCGTGTCCGTGTGAGTGAGTGTGCGTGTCCGTGCGAGTGAGTGAGCGTGTCCGTGCGAGTGAGTGAGTGAGTGTGTCCGTGCGAGTGAGTGAGTGAGTGTGTCCGTGCGAGTGAGTGAGTGAGTGTGCGTGTCCGTGCGAGCGAGTGAGTGAGTGTCTGCACGCGCCGACAATCCACCGGTGGGAAATTCGCAGAAGAGAAAGGCGATGACTAAATCAATGCAGCGTAATTCATCTCAATATATATCATGAGTGATTATGATAATCATATTGTAAAGTCACTTTTGTCAATGCACCGCTGGATGAAAGCCTCTTCACGTTGATTGCATTGGTCCTGGTCAGTGTTGTGAATCGTATTTTGTAACATACGCTGTGCATGAGTGATAACGATTTTTTACACTTGAGTTAGGTTTCATCTTGAACCCAAATTGCCATTTAACACAGAAAACGTCTATTCTGTGCTCATCGCTGGCTTTGTTAGCGCACCCTCAGTTCAATCCACGACTCCAACTGTGGCTGTGATCACCAACGTGCATCAACACGACTGCACGGTGATTTGTTTGAGTGTTTTATAATAATTGAATAACATGTTTTTGTTTGTTGGGGGATATTGATGTTGAAAATATGTTAAATCGTTGTAAATAGATGTTAAATAGATGTTGCAGCCTTGGGGAGCAGTCGATTGACCATGGCTGCTGATGGTGGTGAAGTATATTAATATTTAAATATTTGTAGTACTGTATTGGACATCCAGGTCTATGTATTTTTTTAAATTAAGTATAGAAAATGTAATATTTTGACATCCAAGTGTGTGCGCGTGCATGCACGCGTGCCAGGACACGTTTTGTGGAAACGCACTCAAGATGAGACTTTAAAAATCTCACAGAGGCCACGTTACCAAAATCGTCTCGGTTACATTTAAACTACAACTATTTCTGCTGCGCGTGTCTGTAACTTCAATCGTGACGATCGCTATGTTGTTTTAACAAAACCTATAGTGATAAGAAAAATTGTAATTTATAACGCAATGCTTATAAAATTCTACTGCTGGATGAATAATACATTTTCAGGCCTGACATTTAGCCAAATTAGGTGAAAAACTACATCTGTATTTGAACTTAACACTATCCTCATGAAAACCATGGACTTAAAGGGAAAAGTATGTTACAGGCGACGTTTTGGGAAACGACCCTTCCTACATAACACACCATAGCACACCATAACACATCAAAACACACCAAAGCACATTATGTACTATGTGGAGGTGCCATTGCTCCATAACGCCACCGATGTTATAATACTCATTTTGAAGCCACGCTGTCATTGATGAATGTGTTGAGCGATTGTTGACCGTGCGAGTGCACTGCTGCCAGCACATCAGCAGCATCATCATCATCATCGCTCGCTGCCAATGTTTGTGTGTATGAACCTGGTTCAATATACAGCGCGAGTCACCTGCTGTGACATACGGATCAGAAACCTGGACACTAACAGAGAGAATTGAACGAACACAATGAAGACGAAGAAGATGAAGAAACAAAAAGAAGCGAAGGATCACGGAGAGTTGCACGCTCGGAATTACAGCGGCGAGTCGGAAAGAGGAACGCACGTGGCACGACACAATTGTTACTGTTCACGAAGTACAGGGCCTTGGGCAGGGTCACACGACTGGAAGGAACGAAGGGATGGATGGATGGATGGTGGCCGCCGGACGACAACGATTACAGAACGGCTGCCAAGCGCGAGAATGCGCCCGAGAGGACCTTTTTGTTGTTGTTGTGCCACGGGTGTAGAGCAATTCGATCATCCGGCGTGAAGGTCGCTAGGTAGATTGTTCCGTGGTAAGACTGTGAGATAAGAGCACCGGCTTGGAGATGCCGTCGCCCAGCAGTGGATCGACCAAGGGTGACGATGATGACGATCACGAACCCCACGATTTTCTCCCAGGATCTCAGCGGTGCCAGCTCAACTTCTCTCCGTCACGTGTCTTTCGACACCCCGAGCTCCCCAGCCACCTGATCACCTCCTGGCCAATTCCTTTCTTAAGGAGCCCTCACTCAAATTCCCATGCCGTAACACCCCCCCCCTCCCACCCCCTCCCTCATGCTCCTCCTCACCCCTGCACAGAGGTGGCTCGGTTGTCTCGTCTCAGCAGGGCATCACGTGTTCTCTTCTCAAGATGCCGTGTGGCCGACCCCAGCTAGAGCACCCCGCAATTAAAAGCTCCCCAGGGCCGCGCCGTGAGCGAGGGAGCCGCTCGCCCAACGCCCTTTCTCACATTCGCCCCAGCGCCTCCTCTGCCGCTCGGGCTGGGTGCATGGGGCCGTGTGCTCGTGCCTTGCGCGGCAGCTGCCCGTAGCCCCGGCGGCGCTGATTTATGTTCCGTGTGGCCGTACGTGACTGCGTGCACGTGGACGGGTGAGTGGGGAGCATCTGCGTGTGCGTGACGACTGTTGGGAAAAGTTTAAGTGGGCGTGGGCACGACGCGTTTCTCGGGGAGATCGTGACGGCGGGCGGTCGAGGCTAACGACGGAGCGGCGGTCAAAGAAGGGAACGCGCCCGGGAGATCGAGCACCGTGTAGACGGAGAAATTCAATCACATGCCGCGCTGCTGCTCGGCACCGTGGGAGATGGTGACGGCTTAGGGAAGGTTTCATCCGGCATTCGATCGATGATGGCTGACGATGGTGAACAGCACTTGCACCACAATCTAGCATTTCGCGTACGAATTTATGTTGGCCTTTTTTATTTTTACTTTTGGTCGGGTTCGAACTCAAGACCTCCTGCAGAGCAGGCGAGGGAGTTACCATCTCGCCACCGCGGGTGGTGACGAACGCCACCAAACTTCGACAATCTGCGGTGGGGGCCGATGGGTGAATATTTTGATGGAGCACGGAAGCCTTTTGGCGGATGGATTGTCCACAGTAGGGGGAAGGATATCGTGAGGATGTCGTTGTTATTGTACTATGGCTCAGGGTGCTGAGAAATGTGATGGAGAATTTGAGGTGGAACCGCTGAGACACGGGGTTTAAACCTTGGCTTCATAATCATCATTGGCCACAATCAATCCACTGCTGGATGAAGGCCTCCTCTAGCCGTCGCTATTTCTCACGATCCCGCGACTGAAACAATCAACCCTCAGCGCCTGCACACGACATGATTTCATCGCTCCATCTCCTCCGTGTACGTACCTCTCGGACGCGTCCCATCCCCTTCGCTGCCACTCCATCATCATCCCTTTCAGGAACGTGTCCTGCCCAAGCACACTGGCCCCTCGGAGCAGTTAGAATGATGCCATTAAGCTGCGTACCTTCTCGAACCCACGTGTGTCTCTTCCCGTCTCTCAACGCAATTCCGAGCACGCATCTCTCAATGCTCTTGTGTCACACGCTCTTTAGTTTTTTTCTTGCGTGTTCAGTTTCCTGCACCAATGACCGTGTCTCTGATCCACAGGTCACGGCGCTCACTGGCACGACTATTATTATTACTTACGTCTGTGAGTTTTAGTAACTGACGAGAGCAATTGACAGACGCGGCACGCAATGGGCCAAGGCTGGGCCATTCCCTGTCATTGCCTCCGGAAAATAATAAACGGAGAGACCTCAGCCTCACACTCAGGCGCGTGAACATCCCTCGGTGCGGTGTCAATCCCAGCGGATTCCTTTCTACAGTGAGCGCTTTGACGGGGCCCTAATTTGCAGCGGTTCTACGAAACGGCCGCCTTCACGAAACCCCTCGCTTCATCTAGTCCCGTAAACGTGCCTGTAATTTGCAGTTTGTGAACTTTGAAACGTGCCATTAAATATTGTTCCGTTTGTTTTCATACCATTATTATATTAGTGTTGTTTATTCTTCTCTCGTGGAGACCAGAGGCCCTCCCACCGGGCTCTCGTGAGCGGCCGCCACTGCCTCCTCTCTGCGACGTCTCTCTGTGCCGTCCGCCTGGCTCCAGGGCTCTTACACAATGGGCCACATTGTGTCCTGTCATCGTTAGCTGCGGCGGACACGCCGGCAATGGTGGTTTTGGCTCCGGGAGTTTGAAGGGGGGTGGGGGGGCAGTGAGTGGATCTGGCGGGGGGTGGGGGGAGGTTTTGGGGTTGGGGATGAGGACCAGGTTTGGCAAGTGGCTCATCAATCAAACAATTAAACAATCCAGCAAAGTAGAGAGACACACACACAGACGGAGAGACCAGCCCAACAAGGATAGTTACAAACAACCGGTTTACGGGCGGACTGCAGTTTCCTGCCACACATAAAGCCAAAAGCTCGTGAACGCAAGCGGCCAAACAAGCTACTGTTAGCAGGAGGGAGTCCGGTAACAACTCATCTTGAGAGTCTGCGAGGCTCTCCTGGATGAACTAAAACTGAGAATGTTCACGTTGGCAAACCCAGTGAGAGCCAATCGAGATAGAAAGTCTCAAGGGAGACCTCGGTCACAAAAGCAAACCGATTAAACATTTAAACAATTGCTGAATGTACATTAGACGACAATGATACGTAACAATAACTAATAGATTGCATCACATGTATGGATGAACTTTACTACAAAGCGATTGTGCGTGAGTGATATATGGATCAGAAACATGGCCATTAACAAATGAAAAAAAAGACGAAAGTGTGCGAATAAGCACGGAGAGATGCATGCTTGGGGTGACAATGAGAGGCAGGCAAAGGAACGCACCGAATAAAGAGCACGCGCATGTCGGTATGTGTGTGTTTAAAACTTATTTCGCACCGTACGTAGCCACCCGTGCTTATCGGAGGTGCAGGAGGGAGAAGGACAACAAGCTAAACACTAAAAGTTATTTTTTTTTTAAACATGTATTCAATCTAAATTTAAAAGTGCATAGCCCCAGGCGGCGTCCTAATATCGGAAGGATTTACGCAGGTGAAGGACATCGTCCAAACTGTTAAGAAAATAAAGTTGTATTGGGCAAGACAACGTCACGGCTGCGCGGGACGAAAATAACGCATCCGAGAGGATGTTCACCGAGGAGATGGAGCGATGAAATCATCTTGGATGAGCACACTTCATCCAGCAGTGGATTAACCATGGCTGCTGCTGCTGACGATGATGGTGAACGTGAATGTTCAGTTGTCAAACCTTTCCAGCTGACCGCCAATTGGCAGTCCTTGCCAAGCCCCCCCCTCCTCCTCCTCCTTCACGAGCCCGCGAGGCTTTCCGGATAATCCGTCCGATCACATTTTTTCGCGCAGAACTCATCACGCTGCGGTAGTGTGAGGGTTAAATAGAGCTCGCCTCTGTCCTGCAGTGTGGCGCCACCAGAGGCATTCGCCTGACTTGTTTGCCGTTCATGCGGAATGCGCCGAACAAAAAAAAGCGCTTACGGTTTTTCTTAATTCCTGGTAAAAATAAAATAAAAAATATTGCCCTTAAGAAGACCACATCCAGTATACTTTTCACTACTCGTCACGTGCCACCTACTACGGTCTACCATGTGAGCTGGAAATATTCCTCACCCGGCACACCGCACCCAGTATTCCTCTACGGCTGTGGCTATTGGTCACGTGCCACCTACTGTAAGTTCTATCAGCTACCCGAATAGAAATATGTCCGCACCCGGCACACCACATTCAGTACGTCTCTCGCTATGACTGTGGCTGCTGCAAGAGTCAAGCGCCCGCTGCAGTCAACCAGTGACTTAGAAACGCATTTTGAGACGTATTCGGCCACGGCGCCAGCCTATTAAGGGTGACCACGGATTTTCCAAAAGAGGTCACCGGATTTGAAGGCGGGCCTCCTGATGCGCGACCCCCAGGTTCCACTTAAAGGATTCGTTGCGGAGCCAGCGAACACGGCGCGGGATTTACTCCGTAACCCCCCGAAGCAGCCATCTGGAACAGGCCCGTTTTCACGAGTGGCACACGCACCCAGCAAAAGCTCACCGCACTGTGTGCACTCTGGAAAATACTCATCATCATCGGCAGCAGCAGCAGCATCTGTAGAATCATCATCTCGCTATCATTGTGTCTTTGTTAATGTGCCTAGAGAGGGAATGGCTGTAAAGATGATTTACAAGAAAGTCTGATGAGAAAGGAAGGTGGGACATTGTCGGGACACAACTTAAAAAGGTTCCAGCTAGAGATGACATAACGATGATTCTGCAATGCAAGGCTGGGAAGGGATGGAGGGGAAGAGAAAGACATTGAATCAGTTGGTGGGACAGTTGTGAGACAGTTGGTGGGAAAGTGTGGAGAGACGTGGATAATCACAAAAGATGGCAAGCATCCGTGATGGGCATCAGTGCCCAGTTACGAGGATGACACAAGATGGAGAATTCACAACAGCTTGCAAGCCCCATTTTCAGACGGACCCGCTAAGAGCCACTGATGCGATTAACAAATTGCACCAAGTTGAAAAACCACAGGAACTGCTGCAAAAGTAATTTTGCATACAAAGGGAATAACAAAGACAGTTAATATATTTTCTAAAGGAAGAAAAATTATGCATATTTCTGGAATCTGTAACGTAAAAAAAAAAATCTCGTCTGCCCTCGGGAGTGTTTGAACGAGTGAAGTTAACGGCGGCGTTCGTGCCAGGCAAGGAGGCCGCTACGTTTGATGAGACGTGGGGGGGGGGGGGCTCACGTCGCGGCTCTGATAGAGAGTGCGAGGGGGAGCCCTGTGGCCAACGTGAGCCACCTTTCTCTACTCCCTCGAGTGCTGCAAATAGCAACGCAACTTTACACTCAAGTCTCGGACACATTGACTCGTCTTCGTGAGAGTCGTCGTTACAGAGGGTGAGCGTGTGAGTGGGGAGCGGTAGCGTCGTGGTTAGCGCGCTACGCTGCGAACCCGGCCACCCGAGTTCGATGGCTGCTCACGGTCAACACCAGTGCTGGTTATTTGAACCGGACCTGGGGCTCTGCTAGGTCGACTCAGACTTAAATGAGTACCTGCTGCGTTGTGTAAACATTGCCACTTGGGAGACAAAGGCGGCTGGGCGTAACGCTGTCCACCCATCCCCTCGTGTGCCGTGCAGGCCTTCATAGGTACTCGCTAACAGCACTTGCCCTAAAACTATATTAAGGCTATACAGGGGATCTTTGTCTCTGTTGTGTGGGTGAGTGGTTGGGTGAGTGACCGTGGGTCCTCGTTTTCCTGATGGCGAGTCCATCGTAGCAACACAGCTTTCGACTCAAGTTGTGTTTATATCGTTGCAGATGGCAAAATGCTTTCAACCTTGGTTCCAAAACATTACCACTATATAATTCGTGATCATGACATTTCCAATGAACGAATCCAATATTTATGACAAAATTAAAACATACTTGCTATATTTAAAGTATGCGCTATAAACCTCCATAAAGCTAAAGTTGTAAGGCGCAGGCATGGAATCCACTCATTAACGAAAGCAAAAGGCCCGGGAAGAATCCATCATCCCACAACGAACCCTGGGAGCGAGAGCCGAGAGGGCTCCCGCGGGCCAAAACACAGAGCACGGCAAATAAAGAAACAAGCAAACGCGTAGGAACCCGAGTAGCTCACGGGGTACATCATATGCTCAAATTCGAATCCGAACAAACACAAGAAGCCAATTGACGTAAAAATAAAATAAAAAATGAACGTGACTTTGTGTTTCGCGTCGCAAGCATGGCCTGCATCGCTTCTGCTGCTCGTCTCACGACACGTCTCGAGTCTTGTCCCGGTCGCGCTCCATCTCTGCCTCTTGCCGATATCGCTTTTGCCATCTCGCGAGGATTTTATTAAAAAAAACTGAAAGCCCCCCCCCTCCTCCCCAACAAAAAAAATTTTCAGCTGAGTGCCCACCCACCCCCCAACGTGACAGCAAAGACAAAGATCCCCCGTATAACCTTAGCATGCTGTTGCGGCAAGTGCTGTTAGCAAGCACCTCTTCAGGCCAGAACGGCACACGAGGGGGTGGGTGGCCAGCACCACGCCTGGTCGCCTTTGTCTCCCTAGTCGCAATGTCTTCACACCGCACCATCTACTCATTTGAGTCTGAGTCGACCTAGGGGAGGTCGAGGACTGCGTTCAGACATTCATCGGTGTTTTGGTCATGAGTGGCAATGGAACTCTGGTTAGACGTGTTGGTTAAGCGCATTGCTAATTACTTTAACAACTGAACACACACACACACGCGCGCGCAAGCAGCCACGCACGGCTTGCATCGGCGTGCAGCTACTCGCGATGCACCACCGATGTGGCTGCACGAGCGAGAACGCTGCTGCACCATTCATCGCCAACGCAAAGAGACGGAGAGCTTCACACTTAAGAGGGAGGGAGGGAGGGGGATGCAACAACACCAAAACAAAAGCAGGCGACGCGGTGTGGGTAAGATGCGGGGATGGAGACGGGGAGGTTGGGCAGAATTGCAGAGAGTGACCAAGACCCCGGCAATAAGCCTGGGCATCTGAACCGAATTACCAACAACAACAAAAAATCTGGGGGGGGGGGGGCACCGAAACGGCATGTAGTTATGGATTTAAGTGAGCTACAACCCCGGGGCTGTGTTTCCCAGGCTCAGCCAAAACTCCTCTCCCCGCTCGCTCCGAACTCTTTCTCTCTCGCGTCTCGCTGTCCCAGCTGGCACCATGCCCAAGACTTACAGTAACCACGGGGGGGTGGCGAGGAGACACACAGACACGGCTGCTCTCCACCCCCCCAACCGAACATCGCTTGCGATTACAACACAAAAAATGTGTGTGGAGCGGTGTGTGTGTGTGGAGTGGTGTTGTCGTGGTTAGCGCGCTTCGCTACGAACCATGCGACCCGAGTTAGATTCCCACTCACGGGAAACGCCAGTGACAATTATCTGAACCGGTCCCTGAGCCTCCCCTAGGTCGACTCAGCCTCAAATGAGTACTTGGTGCGGTGTGTAAACATCGCCACTAGAGAGCCAAAAACGGCCGGGCGTGGTGTTGGCCACCCACCCCCTCGTGTGCCGTGGCGGCCTTTATAATTGCTCACTAACAGCACTTGCCCCAACAGTCTGTTAAGGCTATAACGGGGGATCTTTGTCTTTGTGTGTGGAGCAACGGGAGGAGAAATTTTGTCGGTGCGTGGACGGCTGCCGAGGGAACGAACGCGTCCCCTCCGTACCCGCGGGTCGCTCCGTGCAGATCGATTCGAGTCATCACTTCGAGGCGTGTGCTCATCTCACCGCACGTGCCTCGTGATGATAATGATGATAGCCATTCACGCTCAAACGGCTCACGCACACAAGCCGTCATCGTCGTCATCGTCGCCGCTATTTAAATCGAGTTTTTTTCCTCTACTTCGGTAAAAAAAAAAGCCCACGGCATTGGTTTGTAGCCTCATAATTTTGATGACAATTTGTTTTTGAGGGTCAATTATTAACCAGCGTATACAACGGCGATCGATATCACTGGTAATAAGCAAACCCGGATTGAACAAAACTGCCCGTGGAATTATTATCAGGAATAGATATATTTGTGCTTATTTTGCATTATTATTATCTTGTTTTTTATTGTGTGTGTGTGGCACATCAGTCAGGGTCACCGACAGCCCCTCTCGGCCAATGCATCTCCGGGCGGGAGACTCATTAGGGGAGAAACGGTGTAAATACAGCTGTCGTGATAACACTGAGCAGAGCAATCTTACAACGTCCTGCATGTGCCGGACGTATCTCGGGTGATCATCGTCAGAGAGAGAGAGCGCGCTGGGCTCTGTGCGCGTCCGCTCGTCTTCTTCGTATGCCGTGTGTCACACGAATACAAACATACAGACTTCTATTACAAAGCATTTGTTATGGGAGAAGCTCGTGATCAAAGCGAGTTCGCTGTTACACTGTGCAAAGCCATGCTCATGTTCATGCCGCGTGTGCGTGTGTGTGTGAGCGAGTCTCTCGGTTGGGTTTTAGAAAGAAGAAAAAAAAGCGAGAGAGAGAATCTCTCTCTCCTTGCTGTACAACCCGGGCAGCCGCGCCACGCAGGGCACATGCGGGGGGGGGAGATGGGGGATGTTCACACTGAAATCTAAGAGCGGCTGCGGTCCAACTGTGCGATACTATTCTCTGTTACGCCAACCGAAGAATCCCAATCACCGAGGCGCTGCTGCTGCTGCTGCTGCCGCTGCTATTGTCCAGATGCTCCACCTCCACCTGGCGAACCCTTTCCACGCTCAAGTTTCCCATCGGCCAAGGGCCCATTGAAGCTTAGAGGGGGGCGGGGGGCGGGGTTGACATTCGCGGAGACAAGTAGAGCAATAAAGACGATCGCACAATCTGCGGCGGAGTAGCGCGGTTGGCACGGGCCCTGCTGAAAGGGATGAATTGAGCCTCCCTCCCCACCCGCCTTGCCTACCCCCCTCCGACTCCTATCCCCCCACCCCCCTCTTTGAAGCCCGGCCTGTGGGCCCCTGTGCAGGTGCAGTTTCACCGCCTGCGCACTCGGTCTCCATGCCGCTATGCACAACAAGTGAGGGTTCAACTCAAACAAGACTTCTCCAGCGGAGTCCCAACTTTATTTGTTTTGCTGACTTTGCTGTGGGCCAACGTGGCGCGATGCCGATGTTTAAGTTGGACAGGCATTTAGAAATAATGATGCCGTGCTTGGTGATGTTCAAGTGCCAATGTCGAGGTCTGCTAGCCACGACGTATGTGTGTGTGTA
>CM025660.2:1192960-1203903 GCA_014621495.2 Entosphenus tridentatus | reverse complement strand
CCTCGCGCTCCGTTCCCTCGCCGGTCTGGACTGTGGCCGCCGGTTGAGTCACGGGCGAAGTGAAGACGCTGAGATCTCTTGCAGTTTGACGGGTGGCTACGTTTTTTTTTGTCGACGGAAAAAAAATATATCAATAAAGCCGTCTGAGTTCGGATGACCGAGTCATTATCTAGACCACCAGTCTTTGTAGTTTTGCTGCCACAAGGAGAGCAACGTGTGGTGAAACCACCCATTATTTGTTTAGTGAGCCTGACTCTACCTCCGCTTCATTTTTCAATTGTGCCCTTTCTCTGCCGCTGTAGCCTTCTATCCCTACGATAATATACAGCCCTGTTTGTCGGAAAGTATATTGAACTTCTTTCGCACCGTACGTAGCCAGCCGTGCTAATCGGAGGTGCGGGGGAAGGACAACCAACTGAACAAGCTGACTGAAACTAAAAAAATAAGCGAACAAACTGATGGACGTTAACGGGGCGTTTGATTTAAAGCGACCCCGATCGACGGCGTTACGGTCCAGGTCAGAGGTCAGTATTAGTGGGGGGTGGGTGCAGTGGGGGGGGGGGGGGGGTTTTAGGGGTTCCCAATCCAAAGGGCGGCGGGCGGGGCAAAACAACCCCCCTCCCGGAGGGGCCCCCCCCCCCCCCCCCCCCCTAGTCCGCACAGCGACCTGCTCGGAGCTCCGCTTCTGTGTTGCTCGCTCGGGCGCTTCCGTCGGAAGCCCCAGATGAGGGGCATTGGCTCGCTGCTGCTACTGCTGCTGCTGCTAGGAATTGGCCACCAGCTGTACCCAGAGATGATTCATAAGTGGGGGGAGGGAGGGGCTATATCGTATAGGACTGCGACCGGCAACCAAAACCAACAAGAAGATCCATTGATTTCGAATTCGGTAAAAAAAACCTCTAAATATTTCAAGAGCCGCAATGCGATGTGAATGCGAGGCGGTGCTTCTTAGTTAAATAACGTCGTGCACAAGTCCTTGATGAGCCACATTCGGCTCCAGAGCCGCAGATTTCCAACCCCTGGTGTAGGTTATAAAGTAATTTTACAAAAAAACGATAACTCCTCCACCACCCGACAGAGGCAATCAAATCAAGTTGTCACATGGGAAAACAACGCCCAATTGACTTGGTTTATTCAGCGAACGGGAATGTTGGCAAAGATGCGATGTTTCGTTGGACACTGCATCCAGCAGAATCCCGCTAACACATTGTCAACCCGGAGATTTTTCGATTTAAAGCTTTCGTGACTGCAGGGATTAATCTTCTTGGTTCTTTCGGTAAAGTCACTTAGAAGGGAAATAATAAAATAATAAAAATAAAACATAATCAAATAAGTATCTTACTTGATACAGCTATCGTGCTGTGACGGTTCCACCTGAAGACGGAAGCTTGTGTTGCCTCCGAAACGTCGTGAGAATTATTTTATTATGTTTTATTTTTATTATTTCCCTTCTACGTGACTTTACCGAAAGAACCAAGAAGATGAACCCCGAGTTTGCTTTCCAACATCCCGGTTGCAAAACGGACCGTTCCATTCTGTGTAACTACCACAATTGGCGCATCATTGTGCGTGCGCCTTGCCTTGCAGTTTGACATGCACGCAAGGACCACACCGATCGTGTGCCGCTTTCCCAGAGCGAGGGCCACGGCCTGGTGCAAGAGTCTCGCTCCTCAGCGGCCGTGGAAACGCAGCAGCAGGCAGGCTCCACGGTTGTATGTGCGTTGAATTTCTTTCGCGCCGTACGTCACCAGCCGTGCTAATGGGGGGGGTGGGAGGTAGGATCGAGACGGAGGAGCAAGGGCCTCGGTGGGCTACTTGGCAGGGAGCCGCCCACTCCTGAGCCCCGTTCGATGCCCAGGCAGGGAGACTTGAACAACTCCGAGCGACGTCCCCCGGCAAATGTCAAGAGGGGGGAGAAATTCCTCGCCCTGCGTCCGGGGACTGCTCTCTGCAAGGAACTCGCTTCCTTCACGCTCGACACGGTTGGCGTGATGTTAACTACCTCGCCTGGTATACAGGAAGACGTGAGTTCGATCCCGATCCTGTGACACCTGATGTATATTTGGAGTTTGCGGTGCCTCTCTCCCCGTGGCTGTGTGGATTGTTCTCCATGTCCTCTGATTTTGCCTCCACATTTAGAATGAACATCACGCGTTTAGAGTAATTGGCTGCTGTGCATGTCCACGTGATGAGCCACTTCGTTGAGCTATCATTTGTGGCCAGGTCGCTTCTGAAAAGAGCAACACAGCTTAGTGAGCCATACCCGGTAAAATAAAAATACAAATTGAGTTTTTATTTTCAGTTCGTGTTTTCAAATC
This sequence comes from Entosphenus tridentatus, assembly GCA_014621495.2. Classification (NCBI taxonomy): domain Eukaryota; kingdom Metazoa; phylum Chordata; class Hyperoartia; order Petromyzontiformes; family Petromyzontidae; genus Entosphenus; species Entosphenus tridentatus. The sequence goes on along the minus strand of CM025660.2, from coordinate 1,201,585 downwards.
GTTGCACCGATCATCGAGTGGGAAGCAGCAGCACGCGTGCACACGCGTGTAGTGGTGATACTAATAATGATGATGATGATTGTGATTTAATCTTCTAGCACTCCACCACCGCAGTATTCGCTCACTCTCGTGGAGAGAGGACGACTCAGAGGCCCAAGGAGGAGGAACCACAAGCGAGCGGGAAAGGCGGCAAGCAGTGTGTGCTTTTACCCCCGATGAATCACACTTTACGCGGATTATAATTCCCCGTGATTAAATCCTGCACCCGCTCTTCTGCCCGATGGATTTCTCGTCATCAGATTCCGAGTTGTGTTTTGTTCGACCGTGGGAGAGAGAGAGAGAGAGGAGAGCTCACGGTCTCATTAGCAAAGATTAACCCCGGGGGCACCACAATGGCAACAGCAGTGAGGCGTCAGCACGGACATACTCCGTATCAAAGCAAATATAAATCAACAACAGCAATTATGTGACAGAAGCAATCGAAATTACTGAATAAACACCAATAAATATGACATTAAATACGTTTCCTGTAATGGAAGTCGGTTCGAATGAATTACTTTACAAAAAAAACCTTTCAACGTACAATTAAGTTAAAGAAACGTTTAAACGAATTAGGGCGATTATTACATGAGCAACCCATGATGTGGATATCGTGAGGTATGGGAGGGTTTAAATTGGTTTCACCAGCGTGGCTAGGATCGGGTTAAATAGGTACAAAGACATATATCCCCCGTATAGTCTTAACAGACAGTTAGGGCAAGTGCTGTTAACGAGCACCAAAGAAGGCCGGCACGGTACACGAGGGGGTGAGTGGCCAACACCACGCCCGACCGCCTTTGTCTCCCAAGTAGCGATGTTTACACACCGCACCAGGTACTCATTAGAGGATGAGTCGACCTAGGGGAGGCCCAAGACCGGTTCAGATAATCCTCACTGGCGTCGACCGTGAGCGAGAATCGAACTCGCATGGCCGTGTTCGGAGCGAAGTGCGCTAACCACTGCGAACGATTCCTCCATCAAGCGGCCAATGTTGCAGGAGGCAGCCGCGTGGCGCGCGTTGTGAGATGGAGATTGCTCGAGTCACCGACCACGCACGAATTAAGGAGCCGAGCACAACTTTGAGTCGATTCATCGATTCCATTGGCCCATTGCCCCGGCGTTGAATTGTGAGCGCTACGATTGCTGTTAATCGTTGGATCGACGCGACGCCGGAGTCCGAGTGGCCAGCTGTCTCTTGCCTCGCTCGTGCCACACTGGCCGATCTGTTTTAGTCTGAGTTGACCTTGGGGAGGCCCGAAGCGGTTTAAAATACTAAATTGCTCGTGACATTGTTTCCCTGAATTCTGAGTTGCACCGATTCCTAACACATGCAGACACAGACGCACGCACAATAAACAATACCTTACATTAATTCTATACAGGCATTTCTTCTTTCTATTCCTTACATTTAATTCACTGCCTCGACAAAGGGGCTCTGTAAGTACGAGCCTGCGTTGCTGTGTGGGGCTGCCCAAGCCAAAGCTTTCACACTGAAGGGATAAGTGCAGTAAGCGAGCACCTATTAAGAGCAACACGGCACACGAAGCGGTGACCACCATCACGCCTAGCAATGCTGACATTAATACACCGCCCTTGGAACTTATTTAAGGCTGAGTTGACCTAAGAGAAGGTTTCGATATTGTCCTGGCTCAGATTTAACTCACTCAGGCACCGTGGTCGGGAATTGAACTCGGGACGTCTGCTCTCGTAACGCTGTGTGTTAACCACTGCGCCACTGGCCCACCCAACCTGCCAATCCACTGATCTCGTTCAGGCACATGACCATCACGCGAACTCCGCTCATCCTCGCAGCAGTGGCGTTTGGCTGGCCGTCGAACAAAGACGGTCACCGCATCGCGCGCTTTCAGGTGCGCTTCAATGCACTTTTAAATCGAGATTGAAAACTCATTTTTTTACAACAGTTTTTTGCATTCAGTTTGTTGTCCTTCCACCGCACCTCCGATTAGCACGTTGGCTTCGTACGGTGCGAAAGAAGTTCAACATACATACCACAAAGACGAAGATTCACCCATAAAGCCTCAACAGCCTGTCGGGGCACATGCTGTTAGCGAGAACCAATGCATGCACACACTCACAAGGGTCGTACATTAGCGTGGGTCACAATGCGGTGGTCCGCATGGCCCGTGGCATGGCCTGAAATGTTAGGGCCGTGAAAGGGGCCCTGTGTCCGCACAAAATAAATAAATAACGACCAACCGCGAGGTCCCAAGTGCCGCAATTCCAAAGACACAGACGCCTCGGAATGCTGGTGGGAGTCGCGCCAATATTTGGCCCTTTTTGAAATAAATATATCGAAGAATAAAAAAATATATATAACAAGAGTAACAGCAGTCGCGGCGGTGGCCTCGGCTGTGGCAGGAATATTAATAATAAACCCGGTGAGGTTCTGTAGGAATATTAATAATAAACGCGGTGTGGTTCTGTGGGAAAATTGGTGGTAAATAATTTCTGCAAGAAAAGGTCAGAATTCCTGAAGCTGTGGCAGGAGTCCGGGTGCCAGGCTCACGGTCTAAAGTTGTGCAAAGGTTCCCAGCAGACATCTCCTGAAGGGCATTTGTACCACCCAGGAAACATTAGTATTTTGTTCTCCACTCCGTGCGTTTAATTGCTTTATTTTCTTTCCCGGGAATTGAAAGAAATTTTTTTGTGAATGTTTGTCTTCTCAAGCCCGTCTTCTCTCGCCCCCTCCCTGCCGTCTCTCTCTCTCTCTTCCTCTCTCTCTGTCGCTCATCACAAACGTTGTACAAATGCTGGTGATGATAATCGTGAACCATTTGGAATCGACTGCTGGATGAAGGCCTCCACTACGCCGTGTTCGCCTTCGCCGGAAATCGAACTTAGACTGAATGGCTTCAGAACACAGAGCGTTAACCACATTGCACCGCCGCACAATATTTACTGATGTCGATTAGATATTAACAATATCAGAACAAACCCGCGTTGGCCCGTATTCAGGTGGACAAAACGCAGTCCCCGAATGTAAAACTCACAAAAGGCAGGGCTCTGTAGTCCAGCAGCTCACTGTTGCCGTGGTAACGCGGAGCACTAATGACCACGTTGCAAGAGAGCAAATAAACACAGAGCAAAGCACTTCAAAAAAACATCCATTTGCAGCGTTGCACTATCTTAAGTTTCTTGTTGTGTGCTGTTCTAATTGCGGTATCCGGCACTGCCCATTGAGTTGGAGTGATTATTTTCCGAGCGGGTTTGGCTCATGTTTGTTTCGTAACGATCCCAACAGAGATCGTTTCACGTCCCAGTGTGTTCTGCGATGGCGGTGGAGTCTTTGTTGTCGTGGTTGCTGGTTCATTGTCAAGAAATACTCATTTCCTTTGGCTTGTATCTTAAGCGGTCCTGGACACCTGCCTAACCCAATTCCCCCCCATCACCAACCAGCCCCCAGCGCTGACCAAAAACGGCGAAGTATGGTCGAACAACCCTCACGACATGAGGGGGGAGAATTTCATCCAACAGTCGACTGGCAAAAATAATTTTTAAAAAGATACTTTAAAGAGTTTAACAATAATAGGGCATGAAAGATAATACTCCCCCTGATGTTGACTCAGATTTCGCAGCCCTTATCTCGCAATGCTTATAGTGGGCCCTCACAGTAAAAGTTTCATAACAGCCAGTGGCTGTTGATGCAAGCGGTTGGCTAATCTCGGTTTTTATTTTATTTTGTTTTGAATGCGCCGCTAACGGCGTGGGAGCAGGCCAGGGAGAGCGGCACGGTTTGAGTTTTAGTTTGTGCGATGAGTTGGCAAGTGCTGAGAATCGAGACGAGACAATGCTGGAACATTTGAATTATTTTAAATATTTGGTTATGTTCGTGTGATCATTTATGACACTCGTTGAAAAAAATGTTACTTTAAATCAAACCCCGTGGTATTATTAATTGCATCTCCAACCCGTATTAACTACAGCACTCTGGCCCCTCTGTTTGTGCGCTATGAAGAACGATCATTGCCCAAACACGTCAACAATTATGTGTTGATGAGTGTGTGTGTGTGTGTTGTTGTTAATTGTAAACATCACCTCTTAGGTGACAAAGGCGGGCCGGGCGTGGTGCTGGCCACCCACCCCCTCGTGTGCCGTGACGGCCTTCATAGGTGCTCGCTAACAGCACTTGCCCAACAGACTATTGCAAGCTATTCGCGGGTTCTGTGTCGTTATTGTTCATTGTGCTCGTACACCACTGACAACGCAGCAGTATCGTCGAATGACTTGTTACAGGGGCTAACGCGGGCCTCTGTGCGCACTCCGTGAACAGATCTTTAAGCTGCATGTCCAACAGTCGCATATCCGCCCGGACAAAAGGAACCGCTCACAGCCCAGAAATGTGTTCTCAATCTCGCGGACATCCGCTCACTTCTGAAAGTGCGGTCAATTCCGCATCACCCCGCGTTTAACGCGGTCTTCGCTTGCGTCCTTTGTCTTCGTTATCGATCGACGTTCGCAAACTATGACCTTTCCACATATCCGCCTGTACCTAAGTTGCCAGCGAGTCGGGCAATGTGCGTTGTGTGTGCTGACCTTCTTATCCAACCGTGCGTGTCCAGCCGTCCTCGTCGGAGGTGCGGGGTTAACATGAAGGCGTTTATCGTGCTGCACTCCCCAACAACACAAACTCTACGCCTCCCCTTAATGAACGGCTTAGCGGCTTCTTTTGCAGGTGAAGATCGTTTTGGGGGAAAACGCCTTTACTCGAGTAGAGTTTAGTCTGCTGTGTGACACCAAGACGAAGTCGATGATACTTACCCAGAGATTTGTGGCCAGAAAGCCACATTTATGGTCTTTAAAGTGCCGTGATATTTTGCAGGTCCACCCACAGAGCTCGCGCAATCAGTTGCTGGCCTTTAAAAGGGGCCTCCCATTCGGCATTTAGCTCCACTGATCATATCTGAGTACAAATGAACGACGATCCATTTCGCCGAGATGACGACAACAGCTGTGTTCAATGTAACGTCAAGACGCGCACCACGCCGCCGGCTCACTGCAACGGAGGAGGAGGAGGAGGGAAGAACAGCGACACGACACGAACTCTCTCTCTCTCTCTCTGCTGAAGCCCTCTCGTCGTGACCAGCAGCAGCGTCAGCGACAAACCACGACATTGCCATGGAGCTGCTGAGCGCGGTTGCCGCCGTCATACGCAAGAAGAAGAATTAGACGTCAAAAAGTGTTCGCTTGCAAGGCGCAGGTTTCACGTTTCCGCTCAGGGTTTTACGGCAGCCACCGAAGCCAGCACAAGAGACAATAAACCACAAGGGCTGCCCATAAAACTGACCAACTGTGGTGTTTTTGAAGATTTTACAACTTCAATTTTATATATATACATTTATATATATAATTATATAGAGTCCTAAGTGCAAGTGAGAAAATATGGCTTAAAATAATAATGACTATATGAGGCCAAAACTATTATTCCTGTACAGGCTCAAGTTTTACGAGCATTGCTCTGGCTGCAACTCTCTTTACCTTTGATGGAGAATCGCAGACGCGGTGACCCGAACACAGGTCAAACGCTCCAGGTAGTTCCTGCGTGGCATTTAATCCACAAGCTGACAGACTCTTCTTATTTGACCAGGTAAGGCCCTCTGAGCAGTGTTGCTCTTTGCTCAGAGGCGGCCTGGTCCAGCACAAATGATAGCTCAACGATGTGGTTTATCACGTGGACATTTATAGCAGACAAATTCTTTAAAGGCGTGATGTTGTTTCTAAATGTGGAGGGGAAAACCGGAGGACCCAGAGAAAAATCCACAAAAATCCACATGCAAACTCCAAATATTCAGGGTCGGGATCGAACACCACGACCTGTATACCAGGCGACGGAGTTGACATCTGGCAATCGTGGCACAAAGGTGATGCAGAATCATACGGGACGGTGGTAATGCTACAGTGCCTACTTGTGTGTAGGTCATAGGCATTGTTACGATGGATCTGTGAGCCAACACTGCAATCGTGTTTGGATGATGCTGCCGCTGCTGATTATGATACAAAACAGACGTTACATCTCCATCCTTAAATATTCTTTCCACGTAGAGAAAAATAGAATAATATTCAAAACAAAGTGTTCCTTAACCGTCCATACATACTCGACAAGCTGATAATATGTGACATTCATATGTCTGTCTCTCCATATACAAAAAGTGTTTAGATTCATTCACAGATCCCATCAGCCAAATGGCCCTTCTGGGAGTGCAATAATATCAGCAGAATTGGTTCAACGCGAGCAGAAACCTGCACCGGCATCAACATTCAGTGTTTCATCAGCAGACTCTCGCTTTGATTGAACCACAATGCTAGGCCAAGGGCCCCATGGCCATGAAAGAAATCGGCGACGTTTCAGGTCAGTGGCCCTCTTTCAAGGCACATCATTTAGGAAGGGCCCTTGCACACAAGAGGACACTTTAAATGATTTCCATTTGAAGACCACGCACCATTATTATTGACGAGTGTGTCCAATGTTTCTGTTGCTAATTGTGCTCGTGCACCCCCACCAACGCAGCAGCAGCAGTAGCATGGCCAAATAAACTTCGTTCATGACGATGATGTTGACACTGTTGGTAAGAAAAAAAAGAAGGATGACGTCGTTGTTGATGCTGCTGCTGTAGATGCCACATTTGATGATGATGGTGATTAGGACAACGCTGTTAACAATGACTGACAGTAACGACGATGCCTGCTGATTACTATGACGAGGGGAAAAATATAATTAGAACGAAAGCTTCGTACGAAAGCTACTTTTGGGTCAACAGAGATGCAGTGTGAATGCCAAGTTCATTTTATGGAACAATGATCAGTAGCCGTAGTTCACGGGGTTTGCTCTAATTAACTTGTGGTGCCCCGCCAACTTTAGCAGGGGCCCTCTTTGAAATCGAGTGCGGCTGCCCGCTTGTGTGAATGCATGCGTGCGTACGTGTGCGAGTGTGTGTACCTGTGTTTGTGTGTACATGTGTCGGGGAGCGGTGGTGCTGTGGTTAGCGCACTGTGCTATGAAACCCGTCGACGCGAGTTCAATTCCCGATAACGGCCAACACCAGTGAGGATTATCTGAATCGGTCCTGGGCCTCCGCTAGGTCGACTCAACCTCAAATGAGTACCTGGTGTGGTGTGTAAACATCACCACACTGGAGACAAAGGCGGTCGGGCGTGGTGCTGGCCACTCACCCCCTCGTGTGCCCTTCCGGCCATCGTAGGTGCTCGCTAATGACACTTGCCTCAACAGTCTGTTAAGACTGCACGGGGGATCTCTGCCTTTGTCTGTGTGTGTGTACATGGGTGATGAAGCGGACAGTGGTGCCACACAATGAAACAAATAAATACGTTCCAAGGGCGGTGTGTAAATGTCACAATTGCTGGGCGTGATGTTGGTCACTCCCTCGTGTACCGTGCCGGCCTTCGTAGGCGCTCGCTAACGGCACTTGCCCCAAAAGTCTGTTGAGGCTATACTAACAGGGGGGGGATCTTTGCCCTTGTATTTGTGTGCACATATATATATGGGCGTACGTGCTTGCGTGCGCGTGCAGGCTTCTCCATTCCGTCGAGCGATGATAAACAAGACCCTCTGCCTGTGTGAGACATGGACAGATTCAACCCCTGCTGCCAAGGTGCCGTTCACGCGTCACTGCCACAGTCCCGCACCGTCGAGGTAAAGAAAAAAAAGCAGAGACGCGGAATAACGGAGAGGAAGACAATAAATCACGACGTTTCGGGCGCAACACAAGCGTCCGTCATCAGGGGGGAAAGCGTGGCCACGCTTTCTCACCTGATGATGGACGAGAGTTGACTGCAAGGATTCATACTCTTAGGTTTTTTCGGTAAAGTCACGTAGGAAGCTTGTGTTGCCTCCGAAACGTCGTGTTTTATTTTTATTATTATTTCTAAAAAAAATGTTTTTTATTTATTTTTACCTACGTGACTTTATCGAAAAAAAACCTAAGAGCATGATGATGGACGCTTGTGTTGCGCCCGAAACGTCGTGATTCATTTTGTTTTCTACCCACGTGACTTTACCGAAAGAACCAAAGAGCGTGGATTCCTGCAGTCACGAAAGCTTCAGATCAAGATTGAACGGAGAGGCGGACAAGCACAAACAGCACGCGCCTCTCCGCTCCTGTCCCTCAGCAGCCACACGGCGCAGAGCGAGCGGCGAGCCAACAGCGTTCTATTAACGCACGGCATTTGACAGCCCACGTGACATTTATAAAATGTATTTAATCGCTTCTATATGTTTCCAAGTATTTCGGGGGGCGGGGGGGGGAGGTGGTGGGGGGGGGGGTCTCTCTCGCGCAGGCGTGCTCCGTTCACAATCACTTTTATTTAAAGCAGACCGCCGCCTTGCACGAGTGTGGCTGCCTTGACCTTTGAGCTAAAAGTACGGCCCAACATTTCCCTCCCCCACCACTCCCCCATACCCGTCTCGCCTCCATTTCAGTCTCTCCCTTGTCCCGCGTGCACGCACGGACGCACGGACAGACAGACACACGGACGCACAGACACACGGACAGACAGACACACGGACACACGGACGTACGGACGCACGGACAGACAGACACACGGACGTAC
>CM025660.2:1157176-1185616 GCA_014621495.2 Entosphenus tridentatus | reverse complement strand
CGCTAGTGTGACCATACTTCACCTGGCTAGTGTGACCATACTTCACCTGGCTAGTGCGACCATACTTCACCACGCTAGTGTGACCATACTTCACCACGCTTGTGTGACCATACTTCACCTGGCTAGTGCGACCATACTTCATCACGCTAGTGTGACCATACTTGACCACGCCTGTTTGAGCATAATTCACCACGCTTACCAATGTGGGTTCATCAAAGCGTCGGTTCAGATAACACTTGAATCATAATCAGATAACGGGGGGGAGGTGTGGGTGGCGATTACCGCTGCTCTACTCCTGTTGCCCCCCCCTCCCACCGCCACGGAATAATTGATGATCGAGATTAGACAGAGTGGACGATACCAGAGCAGCCCAGTGTGCTCTACCTCTTGCTCGATATCCTTGCACAAACACGGCGACGAGAAACGGGCGAAGGCTGTGTAAACACGTGGGAGAATCATTTATTGAAGCTGTGGGGTTGTTTTTTTTAACGGCCAGTTCACAGTGACATTGGCGTTGCAAGAAAAACAGAATTCTTTTGGTCAGTGCCAGGTGTCCTGAAATCTAAAATAGTAAAACAAAAATCTGCCACCTCAATGTTTATGCAGGCCCCCTTCTTGTGGGATGCTTTCCCAAGTTGCGAACGAAGCAAGGAAATCCGTGCCCACGCCCGGATTCTCCGTAACGCTTTCCAACGCTGCGCTCGTTGCTCAGGGGTTGTTTCGTTCCGCCAGAGTCATTTGACCTCTCGGGGCGCGCGACGAGGTCACGGGCACGCGCGGTGCGCCGGGCGAAGTGGACCCTGGCCCTAAAGGCTTACCCAGATATCGCTACTCTTGAGTCAATTCACCTTACTTTACACAGTGGTAATCTCCAAGAGCAACGCAAACTCTTAACTAACATCAAAAATGCAATCCGTATTGGATAATCTTGATCAAGCGAAAAAAGAGCACTTACGCAGTTTGTCGATGGCGACTCAAGGCAAGATGATAAACGATGCAGTTCCTCAGGAACTGGTGGATTTGCACGATGAGATTTTCGTTCGCAGACACACACACAACGCACGTTTTAGTATCGTTGTTGTTTAAAATTTTCATTTTTCCCCTGGGCCTACGCTCATTCCTCTATTGTGACGAGTTTCCTTGTAAATTGACACATTTGAGTCAGCGGCGGGTGCAGGGACTGCTGAATGAGAACCACGTCCAGGCACTGAGCGACGTTGCCAAGAAATCCTCGGAACTGCGAGCCAAGCAAGCGAGGCAGCCTCACGCAAGCATTCCCTCCCTCCAGATACCCAACGCGGAGGAGAGGTGGGTATGGTCACAGAAGCCCTCATGGCCCCTCAAGGTATTTGTCAAAACTGCAGGGGATTGGGAAATGTCTCGTACAAGAAGTTGTAACAGGCACGGCATGTCGGAGGCTCGCCAGACTTACCAGTTTACTCACCAGCCCCTCATAAAGATGCGCCAGTAACTCGCCAGATTCACAACTGTCTCACTCATAATGCCAGAACCTCACCCGATATGCCGATAACTCACCAGGCTCACCGCGAATTACTCACCAGCGCATGCCTAGAGATGCCAGTGGTACAAATCTAAACATGCCAACCCAACACAGATGCCAATTCCAGGACTGCTCTGGGTCTGTCCATGTCTTACCCGGACAGGTGGAAACCCGAATGGTTGAGTGAATAGGTGAGCGAGTGGGTGGGTGAGCGAGTGGGAGAGAGAGAGAGTGGTAGGATTACCTCCTTCTCCGCTGGTCAAATCCGAACACATCGTTCGGTCAGCACGAGGTCTATCACCAACACTGCGCAGCACAAGTTAACACAGTTCAACACAGCACGTGTGTGCGTATGGATGTTGAGCTGCAACCGTACACAGCAAATCGTGCTCATCAGAGATGCGACGACGACACCGTCATCTGGGTCTGAATCAATTCCTGCTGCCACCCAACACGCAGATGCCACTTTTTTTTTGTCAAACCTGGACACGGGGGCTGGATGACCCTACCCCTGGTGGCTGCAGGGGTCACGCAAACCCGCTCCGTGGAACGGCTCGCACCTACCGCAAACAACAAAAAATGTACCCGTAAAAACAAAGTTTTTCACTATAAATACTTTATATGCGTGGCGGCTAGAGTCCTCTCGTCCTCTGGCTTGAGATGGCTGCCACCTATGGGTCAGATGATTGCCTGCCACCATTAAGCAATTGGTAATGAAATATAAAAAAAAATGCCTCAAAAGTGTAAAATTTTGGAAAAAAAAATTCACGAAAATAAATTGTCACGCACAACGAGTCTGTGTGCAAAATGTCAGCTCGATTGGATCACGGGAAGTGGGTTAAAAAACGACCGAAAGATTTGCACGGTCGTAAGCGCGCAAGCAAGCAAGCAAGTGAACTTAATATAAAGGATTTAAGAACCGCACCGACTCTTGCGCAGGCTGATCGCGAGCTTCGGAAGCGACGTGGAGCCGATGAAGAGACACGTGGAGAGAACGCCTTCCCAGCAGACTCGCTGGCCGCTCTGTGTTGGACCCAATCGCCACGGCAACAGCAAACGTAGTGGCCACGTGCGCGCACACGCCGCAGCTGAGAAGCTCATTAGGATACAGTAAGAAAACATCTCTGGACACGTCCCGTTAGGATTAGGCGACTTGGGTATAGACATTCTTACCCATTTCCATGCCGTGAGATCAAATATGTAGCGCAGGCTGCGGAAGGTTTGCATCGTTAATGTATCTTCAAAATGAACCAAACTCTGCGATAAGAGCCAGCCCACCATGCAAAAACAAACGACTGGTGTATATATACTCTTAGTTTTTCGGTAAAGTCACGTAGGTAAAAAATGAAATAAAAAAATAATAAAAAATGAAATAATAAAAATCACGACGTTTCGTGATTTATTTTATTTTATTTATTATTATTTTATTTTGTATGAAATTTTTATTTAATTTTTTACCTACGTGACTCTACCGAAAAACTAAGAGTATGAATCCTTGCAGTCACGAAAGCTTCAAACCTAGGCCTGGTGTATAGGCATTTTTACAAAACCATTACAAGCCATTATCTCGTCACAACGAGCTTATGTCTATCCACTGCTGGACGAAGGCCTCCCTCATAACGTCGTCGTCATCTCCAGCATCGCAGTGATGCCGCGATCATCTCGCCGCTGTGCACTTCCGACGCTGCTGGACATCTGTGAAAACGAAGAGCTTTAGAGCTCATCGGATTCGTCATGCAGTCTAAATAAATACTCTGATCTCATCGCTCCGTCTCTACGGTGGCCTTCCTTTCAGGCACGGCTAATCCCGTTTTGTTTATCCCAGTACCCGTGTTTATATTCCAGTCCAGGGCTGGCAAGCCCCGCTGGTCCATACCCACCCGTAAACACCGCTACACCAACGCACGTCCATGCAGAGTGACCTATACACAAACCCGCACAGAAGAGACAATGTCTACTTCATAAATATCTCTCTCTCCACGTGAAGATGAAGGGTATCTTTAACACAGTCCATTGGCCCCACGGCCTTGTGGGAGTGAATAATCTCTGAAACATTGATGCATTACAAGCCAAGCTCTGGACACGTTTTCTCATACGGCATCTCATCAGCAGTCAAGCTTGCTTGAATCAATGCTTGTGTACTGCCATACGCGGTGATTTATACACACCCATTAAAATCTACTAGTCCATGCACACCCATCCGGAGAGATTCATAAGCAATAAAAATTAGCATTCATACTGGAGGAATCCGATGAGCTGTAGAGCTCTTTTTTACACATGTCCAGTAGATCCACTCGTCCACGCACACCCATACACAGTGATGTTTAGACCCAAATGCAATCCACGAATGCATTCACTCTTACCGTGCAAACCCATTCATATCGCACTGACACGATCCGCCCACGCTCACACCTGCATGCCATCAAGCACACGTGTGACTCGTCACAGGTAAGAGACGTCCGCTCTCTGTTATTTTTAACTCGACTTCCGCTCACGCAGCCTCGAGTGTCGTAGAGAAGGGGAGAGACGGTGCTCATCCATCCCGGGGCGTTCTGGGTGAGCGAGGCTGGCCGCGGCTCGCTACCCGCACGCACGCACGCACGGGCGCGGATAAGCACCCACGTGGGTGCACAAAACAAAGGTTCCGCCGTGTTGTAGCCTTAACAGACTGCCGGGGCAAGTGCTGCAAGCGAGCAATAATTGAAGGCCGGAATGGTACACGAAGGGTGGGTGGCCAGCACCACGCCCGACCGCCTTTGTCTCCCCAGTAGCGATGTTTACACACTGCACCAGGTACTCATTGGAGGCTGAGTCGACGTAGGGGAGGCCGAGGACCGGTTCAGATAGTCGTCACCAGTGTTGGCCGGGAGCGGAAATCGAACTCGGGTCGCCGGAATCGTAGCGCAGCGTAGCGCTAACCGCTACACAACCGTGCGTGCACGTACGCACGTGCACACACGCGCGTGCATACGTTCACGCAGACTCACATGGGCACATGAATACGTTCACTTGCATGCCTGCAGGCACACACACACATGGAAGCTTGCAAAGAATGCATGCACGTACAAGCAGCCATTGGTTTCTTCCAGGTAGTCTGGATCTTTTCCACTTGTACGCGGCAATGATGAATTGGCCAAACGCGCCAACAATGTCTCTGCATGTGGCTCTTGCCTGTACCACCGGGAAACTCGGCGATATCTGTTTGACTGGCCACAGCCTGCTGATGAGAATTACAAAGGTGAAACCAATCCGCGAGAGTCTGCCTGCTTGAATATACATGAATGCTCCATCCATGCACATCCTGGCGATATCGCTGAAAACCACACTGCGTCAACCACATCACTGGGCTGCATGAGGAACCGTTGCATTAATTTACGACGATCGTTCACAGAACAAATAAAGAAAGAAATAAACGTGTTGCTTTTCACAATTCCATGCGAAAGAAGACGAAGAATATAAATGGTGCTGTGCAGCATTCCTCCAGAAGGCCAATGAGCGGTGGATGCGTTTGTTTTTCATTCAGGTGTATTTGGTGGTGACACGTATCATTGTTGGTGTCTTTCCCGCATGTATTAAGTATTCGTGCTCTACACAGATGGCATACGAGACGTGTTACGCAATGCCGCTGCACTGCTTTTTATTACATTTTATTCCGTGCGTATGCTGGCAAAATGTTCAGCTCAGGAGCCGAATGCCAATATCGAGGTTTGTTGGCCACGACGAGAGGGTTTCAGGAGAGAGTTCTCGTGGTTCTGCGATTCCTCCTCCGTTGAACGAGCGCAGACTCCAGTGGGCTTCTAGATTTGAAGCTTTCGTGACTGCAAGGATTCATATTCTTAGGTTTTTTTTCGGTAAAGTCACGTAGGTAAAAAATTTAAATTAATAAAAGTAAAATAAAAATAAAATAAAATAAAGTGGGCAGTCCGTAGTTTGGGTTGCATGGCCGCAGTCGAACCGTGGTTTGCCTTTAACATGACACTGATGGAGATGTGAGCATCGGCCTGGTGATGTTGTGATGAGATTGATGGTTCCACCGGTGTCTTCGTGGAGGAATGCCAAAGCCAGGAGGCGCGATGACGTCTGTGTCTCGAGTGAGGGGTTTATTCTGGATGTCCGAGCTGCTCCACTCTGCTCGTGAGCGTTCTCCCGGATCTGGGTGACATTCTAGGGTGGTGACAGAAGCAGCGCGATTCCAGAAGGGGCATCGGTAGTTGAGTCTACGGCGAGGTCCATTGCTGAGGTCTTGGCTGACCGATAGGTTGCAATTGATAAGAAAACGTGTAAACTGTCCTCCATTTAAAGTGACCCATGGAATTGGCGGTAGGGGCCTTGCCTAAAACGCCGGACAACCCCAGAAGCGTCAGTTGTGCAGGGCCACGTCCTGCCGATGAGGCTCAGAGAAGTTGAAACCAGGCAACAGAAAGTTTGCCGCTCAAAAAACATCGCTCGGAAAACATTGACCCAGAGGACTGATATACTGCCGATGGAGCTAAGAGTTATTTTTACTAAAAAACAAATCTTGTTATGAAACGGATCCGTTTCTGGGCACGTATTTACGAATTTATTGTTGTTGTATTACCCTCCTGGCAGTCCCACGTGAGACGAAGGTCTCTTATTTTTTCATAGGAGACCTGCGGTGGAAGCAACACAACCAATACAACTCAACGATGGGTTCATAACAACATTGTTTTTAAAGATCAGGCCACGTTTATTTGGTTAACCAGGTGAGAACGCAAGAGACCAGGATAAACTCATTTGCAAGAGTGACCTGGGTCAAGGTTCTGCCAGAACGAAAAACAAACATTCGGCTGCCACTCAACATTCACGTTTGATATTTGCAAGGTTTCACCTCCTGGGGCTTATTCGATTGCCTGTTCAACTGAAACCACTGCGGAGTTGCAAACATGCATCGCAGTCAAGCACGCAAAGAGTCATCGTGCAGAGGCATAGGCGCAGAGAATACTACTCGCAGATTAGAACGACATTCCCCGCAAGTTGACGTTTACACCAAACTTGACCGATTTATAAGAGCGTGTGATCCAAGCAAATTGAAATTTCACAGTTCCATTTACGTATTGAGTGGCATCCTTATAAACGCCAGTAAGACGTTCAAAGGCGTTTAAAAAAACAAGGTCAGTCCCAGTCACTGAATGGAGCCGAAGGTTGGTCAAAGGTAGCTGCTGCACAATAAAATAGCAACAACCGCCGTTCACCACGAAGTGACAGGGACGCCACCACGACGCTTGTGCCAGGTCAGATGCACTTTGAGGCCACGTGAAGTGTCGAAGGCCCGCTGGCAGGTGGTCAGGGAACAGATCCAGGTGAGCCATGGGTTGACTGACTGAGATGATGGCAGATGACTGTGTATGTCTGCATGTGATGACTGTGTATGTCTACGTGTGCGCATATAGTGCACGTAGCCTGGCACAAGGGCCGTGGGGACGTCACTGCCACTTATTGGCGAGTGGCAGTTGTTGTTGCGATATCGACATACACACACATGTATGTATTGTGCTCGTCACACTGGTAGTGTGTAATTGAGCAATTCACAGTCGCTATGTCAACCGATTGTGGAACGCAGGCCTCTCCATGCCATTGTCGATCACGGTGCTTGTGCTGACCATACTTCACCACGCTGGGCAGTGCGATTTGGTGAAGTGATGAGGCTCCAATGAGCCTGTCCTGGGTAAATACGCACAACAACAAGAATATGAACACAGGCATAAAGAAAAAACATCAGTTTGACACGCGCGATTCAATGTCTGTGCCGATGTTAATCGAGGCATTGCTACACCCGGCATATGTAGGTAGCTCATCATCTTGCGATGCTGTCATCCAGCAGTGGATTGACAACAGGCCTCTAGTTTGTCATCCTTCACCCGTACCTCCGGATTAACGCGGTTGGCCACGTACGGTGCAAAAAAAGTTCAGCACACATTGGCGCTAACAAAAGAAGCTCTTTCTAAACGCACAAACCTTTCAGCTTTTCATTGTTTTTTTAAAAGACATGCATTCTACAGGTTCATTGAGCTACTGATGTCAGCCCCCCTCCCCTCCTCCTCCCTTCTTCCCCCAAGCCAAGGTATAAACACCAACTAGAGTTACCGAACACACGTTTCAGTCGTGCTGAAATGACAGGCACCGGGACTGGAGCGAGAGGCGGAATGCATGCAGCTTATTACCAACCTCGTCCTTCTGCACGTGTGCATCACGGACATCCTTAGCATCAGCCACATGGCGCATTCCCCTCCCGCTGTGCCATTGCGCCCCCCCCCACTCCTCCGGGGGGGGGGGGTCACAGGCACACCCTGTGTCACGCACGCTAGTCGCTCGTACACACACACGCACACTCGCTCGCACACCTCGCTCGCCGACTGGCACTCGAACGCGATGCACGCCAGGCTCGCCTCCATGCGGCGACGAGTCCGCGATGTGCAGAAGGTAAAGGCGCGGCCCTGCGACTGCCCGTTCACGCCGCTGCTGGAGGAAGGGCCGACACCGCATTGAGCTGGGGAACAGTCGCTCGAGAGAGTGAAGTTTAAAGGACCGCTTTTCCATGCTGGCCCAAGACGTCTTAGAAGTGTTGGTGTGAGTACCCACACTTTAGCGCCCATTACGCGTGATTGGCCGATGAACTCCCTTGTGCGTGCTCATGCTGCTGGGTCTACAGAGGCGAGGGGGGAATGAGCTGCCACGACGGGAGATAGAAGCGGCAACCTCTGGATTGCACGTGCAGCCTGCTAACCACCGCACCTCTGTGGCAGTATCGCAACGCGGATGCGTCACATGGTATAAGGTCCGTGCTCATCGCATGCTCGTTTTGTAAATGACTCAAAACTAATGATAGGTTAGAACTCGCGAGATCGGGGGAGTCGAACTTGCAAGAGTTACCCGGTGCTGTTCGTGAGCACCTATTAAGTGCATGCTGTGCTACAAAAGCACATGCACACATACACATACAAAGGCCCACCGTATAACCTTAACTGACTTTTAGGGCAAGTGCTGTTAGCGAGCACCTATGAAGACCGGAATTGTACACAAGCGGGTTGGTGGCGAGCACCACGCTCGACCGCCTTTGTCTCCCCAGCAGCGATGTTTAAACCCACTGCACCAGGCGCTCATTTGAGGCTGAGTCGACCTAAAGGAGGCTCAAAACCGGTTCCGATATTCGTCACCAATGTTGTCCGTGAGCCGGAATCGAACTCGGTTCGTAGCGCAGGATGCCAACCGCTACGCCACCGCTCCCACACTTCACACACTTCACACACTTCACACGCACACACACACACACACTTCACACGCACACACACACACTTCACACGCACACACACACACGAGCTCACCCGCGTGGCGCACGACTCTGTTGGATGATGCTCCACAGGTCACGGCTGCGCTAAGTGCCTCTGCGGGTGAAGGATTAGCGGAGGCACCACGGTGTCACGGCTCCCAAGGGGGTGGTGGTTGTGGTGGTGGCGGTGGTGGTTGTGGTGGTGGTGGTTGGTGGTGGTTGTGCGGGCACCTCTGTGCGTTGGTGCGGGCGTGGAGGCACGTGACGCAACGCAGATCAACCGACCTGACGACATCTGTCTGTCCTTGACAAAACTCGCAAAAAAGTCGACAATGGACAATGCCACCAATAGGAAAAAAACAACACAACAGGCAACATTGAAGGGAATGGCGCTTCTTGATTGATTTTATTATTTTAGGTGCTATGAAAAAGGACCACTGCCTGAAACGTTAGATTTAAAAAAACACACTCAACACGTTTGTCACACTGCAGACTTTGAAGGAAAAAACAGTAACAGAGGCCAGACATAAAGCGTGGATAAGGGGTATGACCAAGGAATTTGTTACATTTGAAGACAACTGCGAAATATTATCACCATTACCTCTGGCCTCTCTACCCATGTACCACGAAGAAGAGTCATTGCCCGAAACGTCATCTACTATGTATATTCTTCTTCTTTTTACGGCCACAGCCTTTTCGGCGAATGCGCTGAGTGTTTAACATAGGCAAGGCTACTCAACAGACTCGCCATCAAATCAATTCCCCGTAGAGCAACCGACAACGTGGTAGCGAGTAAACATAGAATGTCGTCAAATCAGGGAGATAGACACCTGTACACGTGCGTCGGGTTGTAGCAACGCTTTCTGATATGCGAGTGGCCTCGGGACTATAGCAAGGAGCTGTTA
This sequence comes from Entosphenus tridentatus, assembly GCA_014621495.2. Classification (NCBI taxonomy): domain Eukaryota; kingdom Metazoa; phylum Chordata; class Hyperoartia; order Petromyzontiformes; family Petromyzontidae; genus Entosphenus; species Entosphenus tridentatus. The sequence continues at coordinate 1,175,922 of CM025660.2, read as the reverse complement.
GGACAAAACGAGTTTGCATATTTGGAAATAAATCCGTTTCGCGACGCTTTGCATCTCCAAGTTTTTAATAATACTTAAAAAAATTATATTCAATTTTTGTTCATATCAGATCGTCTTTCCGAGAGTCATCGTGTTCCCTCATCACAGATGGATAGTTGAGTTAGTGTGGGTGAGTGGGTGGGTGGGTGAGTGGGTGGGTGGGTGAGTGTGTGCGTGGGTGGGTGTGTGAGTGGGTGAGTGAGTGTGTGGGTGAGTGGGTGAGTGGGTGAGTGTGTGAGTGTGTGAGTGGGTGAGTGTGTGAGTGAGTGGGTGGGTGAGTGTGTGAGTGGGTGAGTGTGTGGGTGAGTGTGTGAGTGGATGAGTGTGTGGGTGAGTGAGTGTGTGAGTGTGTGGGGGAGTGTGTGAGTGGGTGTGTGAGTGAGTGGGTGAGTGTGTGAGTGGGTTAGTGTGTGAGTGGGTGTGTGAGTGGGTGGGTAGATGGGTGGGTGAGAGAATGAGTGGGTGGTTGAGTGTGGGTCCCGGCTTTCCCGAGGGTGAGTCCCTGACAACACAACTTTACACTCAACTTGCATTCGTATGGGATCATCTGAACGTGTCGGTATCACGCCGCCGCGTTCTAGACCGACTGGCGGAGCTCGTGCGGTCACGAGTTCAGCCTCGGTTGGAAACCGTTAAAGGTTGACAGTGTGCAGAAATTGTAATACGATTCTATTAAAAAACCAAAAGAAGCTTAAGCTCCAAGTGGATCTACATAACGTACACACACGTGTGTGTGTGTGTGCTTGTGTGTGTGTGTGCGTGCGTGTGTGCGTAGAGCGGTAGTGTAGCGGTTAGCGCGTCCCAAGTTCGATTCCCGCTCACGGCCAACCCCAGTGACGATTATCTGAATCGGTCCTGGGCATCTGCTAGGTCGACTCAGCCTCTAATGAGTACTTGGTAAGATGCGTAAATATCGCCACTTGGGAGACAAAGGCGGTCGGGCGTGGTGCTGGCCACTCACCCCCTCGTGTACCCTTGCGGCCATCATAGGTGCTCGCTAACGGCACTTGCCCCAACAGTCTGTTCAGACTACGCGGGGGATCTCTGCCTTTGTCTGTGTGCGTGTGCACATGGGAGATGCAGCGGGCAGTGGTGCCAAACAATTAAACAAACAGCGGAAAATGTCTCTTAAATCGACTGCCCCGCTCGTACATGCTGTTCTGCTCATGCTCGTGGCCTCCGGAGATGCAGCAGGGGATCTTGCGAGAAACAGACACAGAGAGAGATGGGGGGGGGGGAGAGAGGCACCATTTATTTACGTTGCGTTTATTTGTCTTGTGCCACGAATGGCAGTCCCGAACGTTTGCCGCGGGACATCGGCTCTCGTCTGTGCGTTACTTTTGTTTGCTTTTTTTACGCGCGTGTTACTTTCTTCCAGCTCAAAACGTTTTTTTTTTTACGATCGCACGTGACGCAAGTTTCTCGTCGAACATCAAAATAAAAAAAGTTACGGGCCCACCGCAAATTGTTCGACGTCCGCGCGACGTCAAAGGCCGGCATCGCTGTCGTCACGACCATCGTTCTCACGAGTCAAGAGCCGCATGGCTCACAGGGTTCTACTTAATCAATGAAACTGAAAACTGAAAAACGGTCATCGCCACGTGCTTCGTCGTCGTGCCGAATGCACGAGAAGTCACAAACGCCCCGTGATGGACCCCCACGAAGCTGCTCCGCCGAAGCCCTCTACCTCACCCCGTACGAACCATGGCAGCAGACGTACACGTACATGCTCTGCATCTATGTTGAACTTCTTTCGCACCGTACGTGGCCAACCGCGCCATTGGGAGGTGATGATAGTTGACGCACGAATACAAAATCAGGGCAAGTGCTGTGAGCGAGCACCTACGAAGACCGGAGTTGTACACAAGGGGTGTTGGCGGTCAGCACCACGCACCACCGCCTTTGTCTCTCCAGCGTCGATGTCTGCACATGGCGCCATCTTCACAGCAACGCGCCACTTCACGCTGCTCCAGACGCAGTCACTTGGCGCAGCCACCCCGAGATGTAATATCGTAGCTGCAGTTCGATACCGACAGGAGCCATACGAAGAAGACGATCATCGTCATCATCGTCATCGCCAACATCGCCATCAATGCTCATTACTGCCCCCTCACATTACCCCGTCCGCCCTGATATCCCCAGGCACGTGTGCTATTGACGTTTACCAAGTTCAAGTTAATTTATTAGGTATAGCCCTGTGAGCCATTCGGCTCTTGAATCGGGTGCAACCGCAACAAACAGAAAACAAAAACATGAACAAGAAAACATCTTATAGTGACTATGTGCAAACATAAAATTCAAGAAAAGACAGCAAAATATTGCAGAAAAATCACCGTACACCAACACTGTGTGCAAAAATCCCAGTGGGATGCAAGTCAAACAACAACAACCACAAGAAAACTTAGATTAAGGCCATCAGTCTAACTCTGTACTACAACAAACAAACATGGCCAAACCAAAAAAACAGATATACTACATCGCTTTTTTTTATTAAGGCCATATTTTGAAGTCAAAACCATCTTCTCCCCCCCCCCTACCCCTAGCAACTCACGTTTACACACCGCGATACGGACACATCTCAGGCTGAGTGAGTCAACCAGGAGGGAGGGAGGGAGGCCCAGGACCGGTTGCGATATTCGTCACCAGGTCGCCGGGTTCAACAACAACATCATCATCATCATCATCAGTGTCGTCATCATTATCCTCATCATGCCCAGAGGCTCATTAATAACGGTCACGTCAACATCATTATCGCAATCAGCGGCGTGGGTAATTAGTGACGCGATCTTTCGTTTCAATTGCCAGGGGTCCCAATTAAAATTCGAGGAGCCGTTCATCACGGCCTGGGCAGGGGCCGTTCGCGCCAGAGTCAGTCAAAAGTTCAGGCGCGGGCGCATCTCCACGTAAAGCAACGCGCCTCCCCCGGTGATTGCTAGGGTCGGAACTCAAACGTTGTGTTCCATGGAAGGGGTCACACATTCGGTGTGGCCGGCTTGCGACGGAGTTGACTCGTCTCATGTCAGCAGCAGCAGTGCAAAAAAGAATGACGCCATGAACCCCCTACGATTGCTATACGCATGCAAAACGAAATGCCACTTGACTGTGCTTTGCTCGTTTGCTTTATACAAGCGATCTTCAACGCTTACGAGATCATCCGCAGTCATTGTCATCATCATCACAGAGGGCGTCACCAGTTGACCTCTGACTCTTGCGCATGCTCCCAGCTTCTATGAATTCTAAAATGCACACACTCACGCACTTCACACTCACGCACTCCACACTCACATACTCACGCACTGCGTGAGTAAGCAGCAGCATCATCATTCCCATGATCACCACGATCACCATCATGCCTGTCACAACCTCGCTGACTGACGACCCCACGTTGGCACTGCGTCAGTGCTCACGTAAGAGTAGTTGGCACACTACGCCACGAACCCAGGCTAACGTCAGTGACGAGTAATATCAGAGCCAGATCCAGGCACTGCTTGTCACCGCAACCAGCGTGGCGATGAAGCGTCGTCAAGCAGCCCGTTTTTCTTTCGTACGGCTGCTGATGATGTAGATGCAAAGCAACAGCGACAATTTCACATTCAGCGACAATTTCACATTCAGGTGATCAAGCCAGATGACCGCGTCAGGAGGGGCGGAATGTATCATCGCCGTGACGGTGTCTCCTTCGAATGTGTGGGATCGGGTATTGCGTCGTTATATGTTGTTGGGGGTGTCAGGCGACCCCAATGGCATAAGCCACTGCACAGTATTTGTTTAGAAAGAAAGTTACGTAATTTTGAACAAGAGAACAAAATGTGCCTTTAAGGGAAAATGCGGTTATTTGCTCTATCCTGGTCATACATTCTCAATGTTATACTGGTAGGAACCTCCTGGTTACTCCAGCCCACAGGGGATTATTGTGTCCGCCGTGCAGGGAAGGGCTGGGTGGGAGGGAGGGGCTGTGTGGGGAGGGGAAGGTAGGGAGGGGCTGGGTGGGGAGGGTGGGAGGGGTGGGGCTGGTCACCCCGTGGTGCCCTTATAAAACTCAACGTTTAACCTACTCACGCCGGCTTGTGCCCGCCCTCACAGTCGGGCATATTTGCGGAATACACCACGCCGCCGTTGACCCTGGCCATTGACCGAGCAACCCAACGTTCCTACCAGCTCCCTCCGCAGGAATGTGTTTACGCAACGGTGCCCTGGAGTGGCAGCGCAGCGGTGACACTTGTGCCTCACACCTATAAGCGTCCGGGTTCGATTCACAACTCGCGTGCTTCTCCATGTGCAGCATGTATGTTCTCCAAATGTGCTGCCTGGGTTATCACAGCTACTACCATAGCTAAAACACAACGTATATGTTCTAGATTTGAAGCTTTCGTGACTGCAAGGATTCATATTCTTAGGTTTTTTTCGGTAAAGTCACGTAGGTAAAAAATTCAAATTAATAAAAGTAAAATAAAATAAAAAATAAAAATCACGACGTTTCGGAGGCAACACAAGCTTCCGTCTTCAGGTGGAACCGTCACAGCCACGACAGCTGTATCAAGTATTAATTAATTTAAAAAAATTTACCTACGTGACTTTACCGAAAAAAACCTAAGAATATGACAACGTATCTGGTTTGGGCTAAAGACCCCAGTGCTTAGAATGTACCCGCAAATTACTCAGTTGGGATCACGCACAGCATCAACTTGGCAAGATCCTCCTGTAAAAGAGTAATGCGCCTCAGTTCGGCTTTCCCGGGTGAACAAACTTAATAATAATATTGATGCCTTCCTGCCAGATTTGACATTCGGGACGCAGCATCAGTGTGGTTATGTCACCAGAGACCTGCGTTAAATTCCTGACCGTTGCTAACATCAGTGATCCGTGACACTTGAACCAGTCCTGGGTACCGCCCTGACCAGCGTGGTGAAGCGTGGTCAAAGAATCCCCAGAACCAGCAATGAGCATGGGGAGGCCTCCATCCAACAGTCGCTTGACGAAGGGGCTGTAGATACGTTCATTATCACGACGTTACTTGTTGCGGAGTTAAAACTTGATTTGAAGCTTTCGTGACCGCAGAAATTGCTCTTTCCTTTCGGTAAAGTCACGTAGAAAGAAAATAAATTGAATAATAGAGTACAACTACATTTCGATTTAAAGCTTTCGTGACTGCAGGGATTCATCTTCGTGGTTCTTTCGGCACCAGTTGGTGCATTAGACATACTAAGGATGTATCCAAATGATACATCCCCAAACAACACGTGGAAATGGAAAAAAGACTCCCTTTAACGTACTGGACTGCCGGCTTGTTAAGTCTGCATTTCTTATTTTTCGATTCAGTTCTTCCGATGAGTTGTGAGGGTCTTCTTCTTTACCGAAAGAACCAAGAAGAAGAGTACAACTACATTTCCTCGTGCTTTGCACTGCTACCGTGGTGTTTGCGTGTTGCGTGTTGTTGTGACGTTCTGACCACCCCCCCCCCCTCCCCCGACTAGACATCTGTGCAACAAAAGAGCTTCATAGCTTATCGGATTCCTCCAGGATAAAAATAAAACCCAATAAAACAAAGATTCCGATTATGAAACGACTTGCCAGCGTCAAAGATGAACGTCCACCGCGTTGGCGGCTCCATACATGTTCCATGAACAGACGCCGTAGCGCAAACAGATGAAGGAGGCTGACAGCTCCCTCCGAGAGGGGTCCACGTTACGTCGAGAGGGGTCCACGTTACGTCGAGAGGGGTCCACGTTACGTCGAGAGGGGTCCACGTTACGTCGAGAGGGGTCCACGTTACGTCGAGAGGGGTCCGCGTTACGTCGAGAGGGGTCCGCGTTACTTCGAGGCACGGTCAGGGGCCCGTCCCCCTTTGTTTACACCCTCGGAGTCTCAAGCCGTGCCTCCCCACCTCCCCCCCCGGACGTCCCGTGTGAGTTACACAACAGGCGCACCGCGAGAAAGCCGACCAGGTGGTGATTGAGGATGCCACGGGCGAATGAGAGGCAAAGCAACAGAGGGAGGAGATGGTCTCTTTATTTAATGAAGGAGAAGAAGAAGACCCTCACAACCCATCGGAAGTACTGAATCGAAACATAAGAAATGCAGACTTAACAAGCCGGCAGTCCAGTACGCCAAAGGGAGTCTTTCTTCCATCCCCATGGGCTGTTAAGAGATGAATCATTTGGAGACATCCTTAGTATGTCTACTGCACCAACTGGTGCCGACACAGCGAAGTGAAGTATGGTCACATAAACCCCCCGCCCCTCCCATGACCGACGCGGCTTGGAGAGGCCTTCGTCCAGCAGTTGATCAACGAAGGCCTGAAAATAGAAAAAATAGGTGAAGTATGGTCAAATAACCCCCCGCCGCCCTCCCATGACCGACGCGGCGTGGAGAGACCTTCGCCCAGCAGTTGATCAACGAAGGCCTGCAAATAGAAAAATAGACTGCCGGAAGAATTTTGTAGAAGCTGTCACTTGCCTATGTGCAGGCCACTGTAATGTTCTGGAATTGCACTTGTTCTGAAGGCAAAGGGGCAGCCCTGCAATTTCTTGCTCATGGCAATGTTGGCGGAACGACCTCCGATTCAAGGGAGTTTGAGTAAGACCTTCTAGGTGGTATTTGGTGTCTGTATGTAGAACTTCTTTCGCGCCTTACGTAGCCAACTATGCTAATTCGAGGTATGGGGGGGTGTAATCTTCCACACTGATCCGATGTTTTGTAAGAAGCGGCGAGTACCCACATTTTACCCCATCACACGCGACCCGCCGCTCGACTATGGTATGCTCATTTATACTGCTGGGTGGACAAAGGATTTCACGCAAAAAACGTGCCCATAGTTCCGATGGGCAAGTAGGGTTGAACGTATCCAACTGACGACCTCCGGTCTGCTGACCGTTATGCAATGGCAGCATCTGCAGATGTTACCACAATAATCAAAAGTAAATGCAGTAAATAAATAAACAATCGTCCCACGAAATTCTCTCAAAACGTTTTTTTCAAGACGGTCCAGCAGACGAGGACATTTCCGATTTTTTTATTTTCATTCAGCACCGCCGCCCTTCCGAAAGTTTGATTCAGGAATCACCGTTGTACGGTACTGCCATGTCCTAGCCACCTCCCTGCTCAGGCCTACAGCACCCCTTGCTATCCTAGTAGCAGGAGTCGCTAAGCCATCAAAGAGGCCATGTGGAATGTCCCTCCAGGTGTCGTCGCGATCCATTGCCCCTCGCGAGGCCTCCTGGATGGGCTTCGTGTCCACAGCAGCATCATCGGGCGCGATGATGATTCCTGAGCGGCACCAGGATGAACGTGGGGGTCCCCTTTGGGCCGCGGACCGGATCTATGTCCAGCACTCAACCGCGGGGCAAGCTAAGCCAGAACTTTGGGATTGAACGCGAGCCGCGTGCCCTGAAAAGGCCCAGAACGGCCGTGCAGGACGAGGCCCTCTATGTCGCTATTCCCGGACAGTCTTCCAATCCAAGTGAGAATCAGAACCTCTGTTTATACCGCAAGAATCCGACGAGAACCACGAGGCTTTTTTCACAGATGCCCAGTATGGGCGCGTCAGCAAGTTGACGAGGGCGACACCGGGCTGCACCCTCGCTGAGGTTCCGCGACCCGACAAGACGAGGCTTACTCGGCGGTGAAATGTGTGCTCGTCGGCATCTCGAGGGTTAACGTCCACGCGTCTCAAAGCTCTCTCCTGACACCTACAACCGGGTCCTGGCACGAGACACCCTCCTTCCCCCCCCCCCCCCCCCCCCCCCCCCCCGTGGCTTCACTTGAAGTCTCGTGATTTAATTTCTGAGAAGTGATCCAAGTCCCCCTCCACCCCCAAATGCGGCAAACACCTGCGAATTACATAAGGCGTTGGGTCAGCGGTGCGGTTTGCTCAGCCCTACGTGGAGACAGAAGTGAGAAAGCGTTTGAAATTTTGCGATTAATCATAAAAAAGTGTGTGTGTGCGCACGCAAGCCTCATTTCGCGCACTGGTGGCAAAGTGGGGAACCCGTGGGAATTTTCCTTCCCTCTTTGACGAAGCTCACACTGGCCCTGAAGCCATCATTATCATCATCGTCGTGAACCATGGTCCATCCACTGCTGGATGAACGCCTCCCCAAGCCGCTGGCGACTCTCGATTGGCACGTGCACAGCAGCTGAATTCGTCGCTCCATCTCTCCAGGTAGATTTACATCTCTCGGACACATTCCATTCCTTGGCCACGACTCCGGCGTTGAGTTTCACGTTATTTTTGTGTAACCAGCTGTGAGAACTCAAGAGACCAGGGCGAGTCTCATTTGCGAAGTGACCCGGGACATTAGCCTGCCAGTAGGGGTGACTATGATTGCTGCTGTGTGAAAAATCCAAATTTTAATGAGTCTCGAATTTGGCAAATGTCGACTGCGACGCCGACACAAAGTGGCCTACTCTTGCGAATGACGTCAGGGGATCTTTAACGTCCACAGTGAGTGAAGCAGACGACGTGCAGCATAGTATTATTACTACGGTTATTACACATCGCAGTATTAACCAGGACGGCCGCTGGTTTCGAACCGTGAACCTCTGCAACATCAAGGAGCGAACGTGCTATCGCAAGACCATATTGTCTGGTCTGTAATACCATACAGCTTCAAATGTTAAACGTATACTCTTTGGTTCTTTCGGTAAAGTCACGTAGGTATAAAATTAAATAAATCACGATGTTTGGGGCGCAACACAAACGTCCGTCATCAGGTGAGAAAGCAATTTTATTTTATACCTACGTGACTTTACCGAAAGAACCAAAGAGTATGGATTCCTGCAGTCACGAATGCTTCAAATCAAGAATGTTAAACTTCTTAACTGAAAGGGTCACGTGGAAATACGTATGAACCTAAACATGGTACCAAAAAACATTGAATAGATTTTTTTTTACATTTTCGAGATACTGACATAAATTTAGCATACATACATACAACGGACTTTTACATTTTAGTTGATTTAAAATGCTTATGGTATTGATTAAATATTTTCTAAACATTAAAAGCATATCCATGCCGTCCAACATTCACAACAACGCATCTAAGTCGGCGTTCAAACTCTAAGAAAAACATTTCCAACACAGCTGTAGGGATGGATGATGACCCGGCAGCATCCAAAATGCGATGTTTAAGTTCTTCAAGGTCCCATGGTTTGCTAGTTGTAGACTTCACTTACAAAAAACGCCAGAGATCAAATCGATTGGTGTTTAGTCGGGTGAACGGGCGCACTTGTGATTATCTCAGATAATGGGGTTTCTGCTGAAACACGTTTATTATGAATATTATGAAGAAAAAAAGGACCAATCAATATTCACAACAAACTAAAACTTACAAGTCGAATGCATATATTAATATCAAATTCATGGCAGTATCTCGAATAACAATTTTAAAAAAATCTACTTTCTTTTTCAGACACCGTGTATACAGGAGATAAATGCGAGCCTCCCTGGCAGACGGCGGGGGAACTATTTTAGTGGCGTCGGAGCGAGTGAAAGGTGATCACAGCTGTCAGAAGCAACAGCAACAACGACAACGTAACCCACTAACTGCGACGGTAAACAACCGGGGAAAAAAACAAGTCATGGGAAAAGCCACAAAATATTCATTGAAATCCAGAAGGGCGGTTTGTTCTCACCACTTAACAAGTGCTACTCACGTCCGTCAGCGTTTTCATGACCTCACACCCAGGCCCGCCGGTGGTGTTTATCGGCTCTTGTTATTGCGTTTGTTGATTACAACTCTGTCGCTCGTGATTCACGGCAGTCGTGTGCGCTGTCTCGCACGAGCGCAAGCCCACACGGAACACACACACACACGGGACACACACACGGGACACACACACACACACACGAGACACACTCGGGACACATACACGGGACACACACACGGAACACACACACACACGGGACACACACACGGGACACACACACACACGAGACACACTCGGGACACACACACGGAACACACACACGGAACACACACACGGGACACACACACGGGACACACACACGAGACACACATACGGGACACACACTCGGGACACACACATGGGACACACACACGGGACACACACACGGGACACACACTCGGGACACACACACGGAACACACACACGGGACACACATACGGGACACACGCAGTAGTGTAGCGGTTAACGCGCTGAACTACGAACCCGGCGACGCGTGTTCTTGCTCACGGCCAACACCAGTGAAGATTATCTGAACCGGTCCTGGGCCTCATCCCCTAGGTCGACTCAGCCTCAAATGAGTACCTGGTGAGGTGTGTAAAAATCGATACTGGAGAGACAAAGGCGGTCGGGTGTGATGCTGGCCACCCACCCTCCCTCGTGTACCCTGCCGGCCTTCATAGGTGCTCGCCAAAAGCACTTGCCCCAACAATGTGTGAAAGGCTATAGGGGGGATCTTTGTCTGTGTGAGTGATGGCTCAATTCCCGGCCCTGGCTGACGTCGGTGACGAGTGACATCTCAGCCGTCTGTTTGAGCCTCCCACACCTTCAACGCACCCGCACTCGGCAGCGTGGGTGACCTATGGTCACAGAGACAAGGATCTCCCCGTTGCAGCCTTTGACAGACCGCTGGAGCAAGTGCTGTTAGTGGGCACCGGTATGAAAGCCGGCACGGCACGCGAGGTGGTGGGTGGCCAGCACCACGCCCGGCCGCATTTGCCACTTCACAGCTCTGATATTGACACACCGCACCAAGGATTCATTTAAGGCTGAGTCGACCTAGGGAGAGGCCCAGGACTGATTCAGATATCTTTCACCGATGTTGGCCGTGAGCGGATTAGATATTTTTTCGAATTATTAAAAGCGTATATATGTCGTCAATCATTCACAATAACGAATCTTAGTGGGCGTTCAAACTCTAAGAAAAAATATTTCCAGCACAGCTGTAGGGATGGATGATTACCCAGCAGCATCCACAGTACGATGTTTAAGTTCTTGAAAATCCAGCTCGGGTCACACAACCACCGTGACCAACACGGTGTGAGAAGACCGTCACCCAGCAGTGGATGGTGTGCAACTCAAGGCGAGAAGGCGACAAGGCAGACGGGGCAAGTGGTAAGCGTGAGAATCGCCCCACTCCGTTGAGAGGGAGAGAGAGAGAGAGAGATTTGAATGTTCACACACAAACAGCGCCTCTGTCAAGCCACTGCTGCATGCGGGTCTCTCATGCCGCCGTTGCGGGCTGCGGGGATTCTTTGACCATACTTCACCATGATGGTCAGTGTGCGAGGCTGGCAGGACTGTGCACGGATGGCAGTTTTCCTGCACTTGTCCCCGGTGTAGCTTCTGAGATGCGACGCGATCGGGCGCGTTCTCCATGTTGTTGCTGGAGGCTGGATTTAAATGGAACGATGCCATTGGGCGTGAGACTCGTGGACAGACGTCCGATATTCTCTCAGAATCATCATCATCATCATCATCAGGAGCGGCACGTGGCCTTTTGGCACAAGTTAACATCAACTAACCTCAAGGACCGCGCACATGTTTTATATCCCATCACTTTCTAACATCTGTAGGTGCAGAGAAACGCATCGAATTTTCCAGGAGTATGGGGAGCGGTCCATCGCCGTGCAGACGCCTCCTCCGTATTTGTGACTCCAGGTATTTGTGTCGTTACACGTTCCGTGGTTCTGTTCTGGGTGACCACAGTCACACACCGCGGGTGTTTGAGTTGTTGGAGTGTTTTTTTTTCTCCATTTGCGAATCAAGTATCGCACGTTCTGCCGTGGTTTGTATGGACGCGGTTTAGGGCTGCCCATAAGCTTCACGGGAGATTGAAGTCAAGGATCCTACAGATTGTGCTGGCTGATATTCAGCAGGCGCTAAAGATCAGCGGCTGCTGAAGATGAGCCAGGTCACCGCGCGTGCATTTGCAGTTCGCCGCAAACATCTGTGTCATCGCAGCCTCACTTCAACTTTCCCAGCAGAACCAGCATACAGGGGTGTCAGCTATCATGACCTAATGCTTCGCCGAGTCGCCTACGTTCACGATAACGCAGCCGCCGAGCAGCGGAGGTTGGCGCAGCAGAGTAATGCGTTAACCTCCACCACGTGAGTTCATGGGAATGGACATTGGCTCCGGGCAGAGCAGACTCATACCAACACTTAACCTTTGCGGCAGCAGCTGTTGAAAACAAACAAAACAACGCTTGTATAATGTCCCCCCCCCCCCGATTCCCCTCGCTGATAAGCGGCATTTCTCTCTCCGTCACCGTCCCTGTGCCCCGGTCTGCCTGCTGCTCGCTGTATAAACGAGCCCTGCCCTGCCGCACATACTCCAGGGATCAGCCCCCTCCGCCCGCCTGCCCGCCCGTGGCTCGGCGAGTCGCGGGTTCGAGTCATATTTTGAGACAGTGCCATGGAAATGTGAAAAATAGAGCGTCGGGGGCGAGAGGAGAAACGCGACGGAGCGGGGCTCCCACGTGGCCAGCCGCGATCTCGGGAGCCGCGTGTCCCTTGGGGTGACGTCTCGCGTGGGTCACCGCGGCGACTCGAGGCCTCTGCAGAGTTCCTCTGTAAGCTCAGAGCCGCGCTAGATCGCGATGGGCATAATCCAACAGTGCCGAAGAGTAGGTACCCGCGTCCCGAGCCCCTCAAGACACAATTTCGTTGTTTTAGAATGGGTTGCATCAGATGTCATCTCTCAAGAAAATCCTAATCAACGCAATGAGCGAAATAACATTGACACAGACAATTCATCGCTGTCGTCTTTATATCGCCTGCATCTCTCGTCTCACGACATCACAGTTCTCGTCTTACATGTATCCATTATCCCTTATCTCACCGCATCAACATCTCCTGCCTATATCTCTTCTGTCATCGCGCTGGGATTTTAAGACATTGAAATGGGGAGGCCCTCTAAAAAGAATATCTGCTTGGAGCCCGCCGTGCTAGTTCGGTACCACCAACAGGCATGGAGGAACTGCCGACACCTTAATATATAGAGGACGGCAGATCTTGGAGAAATGTTGGTGAGCGCCGGCTTCCAGCGTGGCTGCTGCTGCCTGCCCCGCTCGTTAACGGTTCCTCCTCGCGCCTCTCTGAGTCGTTCTCGAACAATCGCCACTGCTGTTGGCCGTGAGGGGCGAATCGAACCTGGGGATGGTTGCTCGGGTTCGTGGCGCAGCGCGCTAGCCGCGACACTGGCCCTTCCCCGCGAGACAAAGGCGCATACAATCGCATGCGCCGTGTACAGGGGTCGTGATGTAGCCCATGCAACGATACGTTATAGCTGCACGGACTGTCGGGGCAATTTTCTGGAAGCGAGAAGTTATTCAAACCAGCGTGGCAGCGCAGCGCACCTGGCCGCATTTGTCTCTCTCGTGACGATATTTACACGTCGCAGCCACTAATTATATAGTCAGGCTGAGTCAGCCCATTGGAGGGCGTGGATGGCAAATGTAGAGGCTGGTGACCCGGCGTGCCCCCCCCCCCCCCCCAGTTTGTGCTCTCGCGAGATGTGAGGTCGTCAAACTTCAAACTTGGCTCACGCGACAGGCGATGACGCACACCTGTGGCCGGCTGCCACGTGGCGTCCCTGTATTGGTGCCCAGTCGAAGAAACTAAAACCAGAACTGCCGCCTCGGTGACAACGCTGCCTCGACATTGACGGCGTTCATGAATGTTGTCGAGTTTACTCTCCAGCACACAAGCGGTGTGCTGGAGTCGTATCTAATTGGCACGTTTTGTTACCGTGACAAATCTTACTGATTGGCTCTGTCGGGTGTTGCTGGGTTTAACGACACATTTATATTTACGCGATCTTAACCCAACCCCCGCGCCCCTCCATTTATTATGTTTATAAATTCGCTCTATCAACTTTGGATCATCTTTACGATAGCTATAGCGATCGTAAAGATGATCCAATGCAAGTTCAACTTTAGTACACCCCTGTGTTTCCACTCGCTGTTTACTGGATAAAATGAAACCCGGCCACATGGGTCAAAGCGTCCCCCACCACCCGCCACCCCCAAAAGAACATGGCGATGACAAACAAACTAAACATTCAGTGCTTTACAAAAACAAAAATATCGATAAAAAGCCTTTTCGGCCAAGGCGGTGACGCCGCTCGCCGTGAGCTCGACTCGCCCTCCCGAGGACGTGACGTCACCTCGCACCGTGACACGTGCGCGCCTTGTGACGTCATCTGGGCGTGGTGAGCGCCGTCATTCATCCCCAGGGTAAACATGGCCGAGGGTGAACGCACGACGAGTCGCGCTACGGAGAGAAGGATCCAAATAAAAGCTAAAATTCACGTGCGTGTGCATGATGTTTCTTCTTTCTTTTGCATCGTAATCGTATCCCTGGGAGTCCCCACCACAAGGCATTTCCCATCAGCACATTGAAGGCACAAAAAGCCCCCCAGCCTACCCACCCACACCCCCACCACATCCGATTCTAAACACATGGCAGAGTGAGCCATCACAGCTGGATCATTAATTTTCAGACATGCGACACATACCGGGCGATTGACATTTGTGGTGCGACTTGAGACTCGAACAAACTCGATGTGGTTCCAAAACGTCAATCGGAAAACTAAAAACCAATTCACGATTGTTGTTGTTTTTAAGTCGCTTTTAATTTGGAGAATCGTGAGCAGAGTTTGTTTAAAAGCATTTGGATTGCGAAGAGGCCAACTGCCTCAGTGGGTTAATGTTAGTGGCCGTGTCTGAGACGTCGCAATCCACGGTGTGGAGTTCGGGTTTGAGCCACTGCCCGCGATTAAACCGGGTTCTCGAGTGGAGTGAGTTGATGATTTCAGGCAAGTCACAAATGACTGCAGAAAAAAAACGATGAATGTTGGTTAGTTGCTGTCAGCTGACCACACTAACAGGTGACCACACAAACAGCTGACCACACTGACAGCTGACCACACAGACAGCTGACCACACTAACAGCTGACCACACAGACAGGTGACCATACAAACAGCTGACTACACAGACAGGTGACCATACAAACAGCTGACCACACAGGTGACCACACTGGCAGGTGACCACACAGACAGCTGGCCACACTAACTGGTGACCACACAGACAGCTGACCATACTAACAGCTGACCACACAGACAGCTGACCACACTGGCAGGTGACCACACAAACAGCTGACCACACAGACAGGTGAACAGTCTTTGCTCCGAGTGTGCATAAAATAAGACCTATCTATGAGTTATGTTTCATGACACAGGGGGGTGCACTGCTCGCTGCGATTGTTTCCGAATGGAAACTCTCTCAGTCTCACGACACAACGTCTATCCGACAGCACAATCAGTGGACAGAAGAAAAAAAACAACGAATTTGGGGGAGGAAAATAAATCCTGATGGAGGCTTCTTTGCTGCAGCAGCGACTGTATTGATATTCCATAGGGCCCCCCACTGTTATTATCAAATTCCACACCCCACCCCCATCGCAAGCCGACATTATTTTCACAACAAAACCACTTTCTCAGCAGACGCGAACTACCAGACAATGACAGAAACTTTATTGCACGTCCCACTTCACGTTCATCAAGCTCGCAAGCCCCCGCAGAGATCTCTCTCTCTCTCTCCCTTTGGGCAGTGCACAACAGCGAGCGCTTGATTGAGTGCCGGCCGCTGTTTTTGTTGGGAAGGGGCCGACGTGCAAATGGAAGGCTCTCGTGATTTTGTCAAGCAAGGGTCGTCGCGGTACGGTTGCCGCGATATTATTTTAAATACACACACACATATATAAAAATGTATTTCATTACTTTGCTTGTTTTGCCCCAGGGGAAGACTCACTGAATCCCGAGACTCTCGTTCAGGAGGGTCCTGCCCAAGTTTATTGCAGTTGGTGGTGACGTCGCTGCAGCTGCTGCTGCTGCGTGTGATAGTGATTGAGTGATTTGTGGGGGCATCTTTTGAGCACTGATAATAATATTCTTAGGTTTTTTTCGGTAAAGTCACGTAGGTAAAAAAATTAAATTAATAATAGTAAAATAAAAATAAAATAAAAATCACCACGTTTCGGAGGCTACACAAGCTTCCGTCTTCAGGTGGAAAAGTCACAGCACGATAGCTGTATTTTATTTTACCTTTATAAATGTTAATTTTTTACCTACGTGACTTTACCGAAAAAACCTAAGAATATGAATCCTTGCAGTCACGAAAGCTTCAAATCTAGAACCACTGATAATTAGTTTGGCCCAAATCAGTTACAGTTTACGTGTTCTTGTATACATGTGTATTTTAAACTATGGAAGGAAACGGTAGAAGCCAGGGGAAACCCATGCGTAATAGGGAGAGAAATATACAAACGCCACAAAGTTTGGCGCCTGAGACAAGAATCGAACCTCGACCCGGATAGCTTCGAGGCACGAGTGTTACCACTGCCCCACTCTGCTGGCCATGATGGTTATCATGGAATCACTTTACCATGACTTTCCAATTTAATTTCACAATCTTATCATTTTGTTGTTGTGCTTTGCCGAACTGCCAGTACAAATAAAATTTACTCCGCACTTCTTCAACTTAACGCCAGCCATAACTCTCGTTATCGTTACTAAGAGAACGATCTGTAATGCTTGCAGCGCACAAGCCGTCAGTTAAACCAGAAACCGATAAATAGACTAAGAACTTTAACTCGTGATTTATTTTATCCTGTAAATATTTGGTCCGGAGAGAAACTACGAAGACAGAAAAAAAAGAGAAAAACGATAAGCACGACATGACACGATGTTTTGCCAAATGGGCCGATACTATAACCCTGCACCTTATTTGGCACGATGCCTTGTGCAGTATCGCCGTACCGCGGTGACCCTGGCCACGGCAGGGTCGGTGGTGACGTGAGGAGCGGGAGGAGGAGGAGGAGGAAGAACGAGGTGGGTGGGCTCCAAGTGATGAGCATCTGGGAAACGCCGCCACCGCCGTCGCTGCTACTCGAGCCGGCTTTACGTGCTGGGGGGTTCCTCGACGGCGGAGGGTCGAGACAGAATTCCGACCCCTGCGGGCTCCACCGGCCTCCTAATCTCGGGGTCAAAGGTCATCAGGCGTGCTCGCTGCTCACTCGCTGCTGCTGCTGCTCAACGACTGCGGAGCGATGCGTGAGCTGCGTACATATGTATGTACTGTATGTATGTTCAACTTCTTTCGCACCGTACGTAGGCCAACCGAGCAAACCGGAGGTGCGGCGGAAGGACAACAAACTAAACACAAAGGCAGTAAAGTAATATCTGTTTTTGCTGTACTGCACTTCAATGCTTCCATATCTATGCTCCCTATATTTCACCTAAATGCGCTGACCAGCATGGTGAAGTATGGTCAAATAGCTCTCATAGCTGACATAGCCACGTGGAGACCCCTCAGCCAGCGGGGTAATGACAGAAGGCCGTACACGTGTTTGTATACACAGGTGAACCGGTGGCTTCAGGGGTCGAGGCACTGCGATTATGATCTTGCTGAGTTCTCATGTGGAGATAGTTGATGGTTTCAGCCCCAATGACCCCCATGACTGTACGACCACAGAAAATCCATGAGGGTACATCGGGGTTATTACTTTCCTTTGGCTAAATTCGAGTCCCGAGGCTCCGATAAATAAATCTCTGCGAGTGAAATATTGAGATTTTATTGGCACGGGACAAGCACTTCTGCGTTTGGTGATAAAAGGTGCCCCCTTCGTGTGGATAAAGGGAAATCATGTTTATTAAACAGATTAAGGAAATGCAAAACTGCACAAACTCCCTCCTGAAGCCCTCTCGAAATTGGCTCGCAGCTACTGAACACATTTCCATACGCAAGGATAGAACGTGGATTACGAAATGTTTCTGTGCCACCGTCTTCAGGTGATTCACTGTGGGTGTTGGACTCCGCCAAGGTTGCGTCTTTGTCTCCACTGCTGTTTGTGATGTTTCATGGACAGCAAATCAAGGCGCAGCCGAGGTATGGAGAGTATCCAGTACGGGGGCATGGAGGCAACATCACTGCCTTTTGCAGATGATGTCGTCCCGTTTGCCTCGTCAGTCTGCGATCTCAGCCTACGATCTGAACGGTTTGATGCCAAGTGTGAAGTTGGTGGAGACGAGGACCAGCACCTCCACATGTGATGTAATGGTTCACTGCCGTGAGATGGTGGTTCGTTCTCTCCAGGTGAGGGGGGAACAGCTGCCCTTAGTGGAGGAGTTCAAGTACCTCGGGGTCTCTTTCGCGAGTGAGGGATAAGTGGGAGCGGGAGATCGGCCAGCGGTGTTGCGGGCGCTGCACCGTCCCATGGCAGTGAAGCGGGAGCGGAGTTCTCCAACAAAGCTCGCGGTTTACAGGTCGATCCACGTTCCCACCCTCACCCATGGTCATGAGCTTTGGGTAATGACCGAAAGGATGAGATCGCGGGTACAAGGGACCGAAATGAGGTTTCTCCGCAGGGTTGCCGGGTTCACTCTCCACGATTGGGTGAGGATCTCGGTGATCTGGGAGAACATCAGAGTCGAGCCGCTGCTCCTCCGGATGAAGAGGAGCCAGTTGAGGTGGTTCGGGCACCTGGTGAGGATGCCCTCCGACAGACTAGCCCTGGAACTCTGCCGGGGACGTCCCACTGGGCATAGACTCCGGGGCCGGCCCAGGACACGCTGATGCTGGCGGGACGATGTCGCTCAGCTGGCCTGGGAACCCATGGGTTCCCACACAGCACACTGTGATAGCCCCACACAGCACACTGTGATAGCCCCACACAGCAC
>CM025660.2:1141140-1157166 GCA_014621495.2 Entosphenus tridentatus | reverse complement strand
CACTGTGATAGCCCCACACAGCACACTGTGATAGCCCCACACAGCACGCTGTGATAGCCCCACACAGTACACTTTGATAGCCCCACACAGCACGCTGTGATAGCCCCACACAGCACGCTGTGATAGCCCCACACAGCACACTGTGATAGCCCCACACAGTACACTTTGCTAGCCCTACACAGCACACTGTGATAGCCCCACACAGCACGCTTGGCAAATGGCCACGCGAGGCATCCATCCCATCGCACAACATCTGATCGGAAGCGAAGGGAGAGAGGATTCTAAATTTCCCCCAGGATGCATCTCAAGGTCTAGATTTTATTCCAAATGCTAAAAAAAATTCTGAGACGTGGGACGGTTTATTTTTCTCGTTGGATTTGCTTTGCTCACTCCCCCAACCACCAGCACCCCACCTGGCACCACGCGTCTCTGTTCCCAAGGACGCAGTCTTCTAGACTGAGTGTTTCGTCTAAACCACACTGTGTTCCACCACAACCACCGCCACGCTACAGATCAAAATGCCTCTAACACGTAGTCGGCTTTCGCTACCAATGTTATCCATAATGTAGTTTTTTTTTGGGTTAGATCGCGTAAATGTATGAATGTGTCGTTAAACCCGCCACCATCCGACACAGCCAATTGGTAAGGTTTGTCACGTAAACAGAACGTGCCAATAAGCTACTAGTTCGTCACAGCTGGTGTGTTGGAGAGTAAATCCCAACAATTGCCAATGTTGTGCTGAACCAGTAACGAATTGGCACATTTTGTCTACGTGTCAAACCTTACTAATTGGCTGTGTCGGGTGGTGAAAAGATTAACGACACATTCAGATTTACGCGATCTCACCCAAAAATCCTGAATCATGCAAATTGCCTCTCTCTCTCTGTTTTTTTCTTCGCACTACCGGACTTTGGTGTTCCATTACATTATAGATTTTTTTTGGTTCAAGCTCATGCTCAATTCGAGGAACATATCAACCCTTACTTATTAAAACGTTAAAAGTGTACCGTTAGGTGTGGCCGGTCGCTTACCATTTGTTTTAGGCCTCTGGCCCTTGTGCTCAACGACTTTGATTCATATCGACGGAGAAATAAAAAGAAACTGAGCCTTGAATGAAGCGCACGGCGCAAACCACCGCCTTTAGAACTCCTGCGAAATCGCTGATATATTTTCGGCGAAGAAAACCACGTCGCCTAATGACTGCGCACGAACACACAGCCACAGGTCTTTCACGCACGACACGCGCTGAAGCGTGTCAAAAGCACCCAGCCCTTTTGTGCAAGAAAAAATAATGAATAAAAGCATCAGCATTTCCTGAAGAATTGCACCGTGGGTCTTCTTGTCTCAGGCCACCGTCAAAGGATTTCTTCAGGAAAAGGTTCTTTGCAGAACGCACAAAAGGCTGCCTGACGTGTCTGCGGCCTGCTTGAAACTCGTTGCTTTCCGGCCCGCACTCCCTCTGCCGTTGTGCTGGGGTTTCCTCGTCCGGAATTGAGCCACGGACACGTTCATGCCCATGAGAGGAGGGGAGGGGGGTCAGGTTTAGAGATGGGGGCCGGTGGGTCAGGGCCCACACACTGCGGAGCTCACACTCACAAAGACAAAGACGGGAAAAAAACCCGTATAGCCTTAACAAACGGTTGGGGCATGTGCTGCTAGCGAGCACTAATAAAGGCCGGCACGGCACACGAGGGGGTGGGGTGGCCAGCACCACGCCCGGACGCCTTCGTCTTCCTAATGATGATGTTTACACATCGCAGGTACTCATTTGAGGCTGAATCGACCTAGGGGAGGCTCAGGACCGGTGCAGATAATCGTTACTGGTGTTGGCCATCGAGCGGGAATCGAACCCGGGTCGCCAGACTCGTAGCGCAGCGCGCTAACCGCTACACTACCGCTCACACTCACTTACTCGCACTCGCTCGCACTCACTCACATTCACTCTCACTCACATTCACTCACACTCACCGTACTGACATTCGTAATCCACTACCGACCTCACGGTAAGTGCTTATAGACTTAATGGGTTAAATGCACCACTAATGCCATGATGCATGAAAACACATGTTGTATATACACTGCACGCACGGACCATGAATCAAACATCGCTGGATGCCCCATGCCCTGATCCATGAACCTGGGGCGTTCGGGACACTTGTTTGACAAGAGTCAAATCTGAACCAAAGTGGTGGGCAAATGTTCAACTTTTTTTTGTAAATGAGATTGTGTGCCCAAGTTCCCACTGGGACATTATTTCGTTTAACTCGAAGTCAACAAAGTGGGAGAGAGTTTAATTTTCTAGTTTGACCTCGGTCGCCAAACTGATGAATCATTAACATAGCAACAAAGTACAACAATTTAACACGGAGGCAAGAAGATGAATTCCTGCAGTCACGAAAGCTTTAAATCGAAAAGTAAAAGAGTTGTTTTGGGTTAGATCGCGTAAATATATAAATGTGTCGTTAAACCCGCCACTACCCGACACAGCCTGATGAAGCTAGTTGTAATTACTGGCGAAACGTCGTTCTCAGATTGTAAATGTTGTGGCTTGGCTCTTCAACACACCGGTGTGCTGTACTAGTGACGAATTGGCCACGTTCTGTTTACGTGACAACCCTTACTAGTTGGTTGTGTCGGGTGGTGGTGGGTTTAACGACACATTTATATATTTACGCGATCAAACAAAAAAAAAACTCGATTATGAAAGTACAGCAATTACGCAAATGGCAATCAGAGCAAAAGCAACCGCGCCAGAAAGTAAATAAATAAAGAACATATCGCACGAAACATAATGCACAGCTGCAATTGAGAAGCAATTGCTGCTTAAAATCAGTCCATTTGATTGGTGCTGAACATTAAAAGTTTTACCAATTGGAACATGCATCTGGGAACTAAATACCATAGTGATGCCGACAATATTGCTGAGTCACATGGCCCTGATGATCATGATAATGATGATGCCATTGAATACTGATGATGGTAATGGTGGCTACGCACGCCCATAATGCAGCACTGTGGAGGCACCACCCGACACAGACAATTAGTAAGGTTCGTCACGTAAATGTTGATTTGCTCTCCAACACACCGGTGTGCTGTACTAGTAACGAATTGGCATGTTCTGCTTACGTGACAAACCTTACTAACTGGCTGTGTCGGGTGTTGGCGGGTTTAACGACACATTTATATTTACACCATCTAACCAAAAAAACCCGATATTATGGATAATCTCCATATGTTCCTTCTGTTGTGGAATTTAGTGTTTCTTATCTCACAAATCACTGACTGATAACCCCTTAATGTCATATGGAGGAGCGCAGAGCTCTGGGGGAAGGATGCGAGGGGCTGCCGTGCCGACCGACCCGTGCTCCCCCGCGACCCCTGCGTCGTCGGTCTCCGTCTCCGAGCGCCGCGAGGAGTTCAACGACCGTGACGACGGCGACGATCGCGGGGCCCTATCCGCGGACTTGTCGCTGCCGCTTTGGTCACCGGGGCAGCGGCTCCGGGCAGAGCGCTAGGGACGGCGCTCGCAGCCGAAGCGTCGCCGCTGTGGACGGAGACATCGCGTGCGTGCGTGCGAAGAGCAGCCGGGAATCGAGCCCCGGGCGACAATTCGCAAGCACTCTCTGGATGCCGTGAGTGTCAATGGGGATTCGAAGCTTTGTTGTGCTTCCCCGCAACCTCCGAGTAGCACGGTTGGCTACGTACGGTGCGAAAGAAGTTCAACTTATGTGCATACAAGGTTGAGGCAAAGGTGCAGCTCTGCAATTTCTAGCTCGCACCACTGCTGGCGAGAGGGCCCCACGATAGGGAGCTTTAAGCAGCTTCTCTAAGAGTAGGATATTTGGCCTACTCTTCCACGCTGGCCTTAATGTGTTGAAAGACGAGGGAGTACCCATCGTTTACCCCCCCCCCATCGCCATGTGCACATTCAATGCTGCTGGTTGGACAGGGGCGGTCGGGCAGATTTCAGAGAAAAAAAACTCGCCGTCATTGTTATAACGGCGAGACATGGAATCAAAGCGACGAAACTTCTCAATTGCAAGTGTCTCCAGCATGCTCAGCACTGCATCGTGGCGACGGTGGCAGCAGCGTCCAAGCTCCGACTGCATATATTTAATAAATAAATCTGTTGCTATCCGGAATCCTCGCAATTGTTTTTTCTGGGTTTCGTGATCCAGACTGGCTCGATTTCTCACGGACCTTTTCTTTGCACGTCCTCACGAAATTTGCTGTTTTGCACGATTTATGCCCCGGTGGCAAGACTCCAGAAAGCCTTTGCCTGCGAGTGTTGCGCTCATAAATATTTATATATCGCTTGTTTATAAAAAAAAAAACGGGGGGGGGGGGTGGGGGGTGGGAGAGAGAAGAAAACACGGGGAAAAAAGCCACGTTTCTCAAACCCCTTTCAAGAATTTACCAAATGTGGCCAGTGTTTGTTTTGACACTGCCGGGCCAAGATTTTTGATGTCGTGCGGTTCTAGGCGAGTTGTTATTCCGCCGCTTCTTCAGTCCTCGCCGCGTCCTCCCACGTGCAGATTGTGAGTGTGTTGGGGCCTCCAAAGGCCCCTCTCGACGGTTAAGCGGCCATTGATTTACGTCGCATTTGTCCGTGATTCTCACAAATCAGCAGAAGGAAACGTGCGGGATCGTCCCACGCTCTGCCTCGGGGTTTGCAGGACAAGTTTATTTTTTGCGCGGAGCTTTTGTCCGATTCGTGGAGGAAAGGTGAGCGAGTGGGGTTGAGCGGCAGCTTAGGGAGATGCGGAACGGGTGGACGCGGGGTGGGGGCGGAGGGGGGGGGGGCTTGTAGGGCTGACAATCAGTCAGAGTGTGGAGCCAGAACCGCTGAGTTTCTGTTTTTTAATATATATAGTGCATCGGTCATGCAAATCGCATCTCACAATTGCCGTAGAACACCACAGAGAATCTGGACGGCAGCAGCCAGGCGGTGAGAGCTGGCGCCACCAGCAACTCCTCAAGCTCTGCGGTCCTAAATACATGACGATGTTTGCAGCCAATCAATGAGTGTTTCTACGCGTGGGAGGAGACCAGAGCACCCAGGGAAAAGCCACGCGTGCGAGGCGCCAACACTCTATCTCACACCGATGACATTTCCCTGGCAAGCCACGGCATGGCACCTCGGTGTCCATGCGAAGGGCGTTTTGCAACATTTGTGTGCGATCCACCCAGAGCTAGCTAGAACCGCCTGGCTTCAGTGACTCATGCTGTGTCATGACACTGAGCCAGCAGGGCTGAGATTTTGGATTTATGATTTAAACCCCGGTCTGGGTATACATCTCTCTCTCTCTGTTTGTGTGTAATATAAACCAACGCACTATGACCCCACTCCAAGATATCGAGGGGTTGTCATGGATAGAAGCCTGACCTTCAAGGCCCACATAAAACAGATATATAAAAGGCCACATCAAGAATCGGCCCGCGACGGACACTTGCAGGAGCGACCTGGGGCGGCCTCTGCTGATGTGCTGTGAACTGCCTGCCTCGTCCCACTGATCTACTCAGTGGCACAGTCGCTGCGCTCCAAGCCTGGTCCAGGAGCTCGTGCAAATAACTGCGAGACGCACAATGGCGCAATGCGAATCACAACACCGAAACAGACACCGATCCCCCTGATCGCTGTTCTTGCGGACATTCTGACACCAACTATCTGCAGAGAAATGCAAACTGCAAGGGAGTTGACACGTTTACTTGCCAACGACAACCACCTGCCCATCAATAAAGACCTCATCAATATACCAAACACCCTGAGTGCAGGCCGTATCATATTTATACCTAATCCTGTTCTATAAAAAGGCAATCGAAGTAGTTGCTGCAGGAGTAGTAGTTTGATGATGTCATCTCCCAGGGTCTTTCTGTGACAGGGTGGTACTCTGCGAGCTAAGATCTTTCGCAATGAAAACGTCGTCGAATGTATGTTGGAGGTCTTTAGCACCATACGTAACCAACCATGCTAATCGAAGGTGCAGGAGAACGACAACAAACTGAACACAAAAAATCAGTTCTCAAGAAATTAATTTTCAATCGAGATTTATAAGTGCATAGCTCCAGTGGCTTACTAATATCGGAAGGAAGACGGTTCCAGGCGGCCGCAAAAGCGCATCTGAAAGCGTGCGATGCGGTGACCTTCTTTGTCCGACGGCCAGCCAAAATCCGCCACTGCGAGGATGACAGGAGTTCGCACGGAGTCTCAGGAGGCGACGCCGATGGGAAGAATGGCGCAATAACGCAGAGAAATGGAACGACAATGAATCAAGTTCGCGTGATGACAGGTTCGTCCATAACCTACCGGAGCTGGGAACCAATCAACCGCTTGGCCGTTGCCGTGGCCGACACTGCGGCGATGGCACGCACGTTAAGACACGGCGGCGTCGCGATGGCTCTGCCGGTATGCCCGTCCCGAGCGCTGCACCGAGCCATTAATCACGAGCTGTCGGGCGTCTAGAGTAAACCATCTAGAGTAAACCGTCTAGAGTAAACCGCGTTTAGAGTAAACCGCGGTCGTGTCAAGCATCTTGGACGCGTTCCTGCGCAAGCTCCGCCAAGTCACTGCGCTTCGCGATAGCAAACCCCCACCAGAGCACGCGTTGAGAATTTAAGCGCTCACTCTGGAAAAAGGGACCCCGGTACCAGGGCAGAGAGGGCCCCTGAGACCAGGGGAGAGAGGGCCCTGGGACCAGGGGAGAGAGGGACCCCAAGACCAGGGAAGAGAGGGACCCAGGACCAGGGGAGAAAGGGTCACCAGGACCAGGGGAGAGAGGGCACCCGGGTCAGATCGAGCTCTCTGTTAGGGTTCCGCTTGCACGTCGATAAAATGAAACGCGTCGACTCGGTTGGGTTTACAACCAAAGCACGTCCCCTCATTTCACTCGACTGCAAAAATTTGGGACGTATGTTTTCTGTCTCTTCCAAGTGTTGCCTCCTCGCAGGCGTGAATTTTTTCCGTTGTGCTACATTTTAATCCTACATGTACAAAACACTCAATAATTGGCTGAAAACAACTGAATATTTAGAGAGCCTCAGAGCTTGGGCAATTGTTGGTAGTGCCGACTCGCCAGCTGGCTGCCATCTCTCTCGTCTGCGATTCCTCCGCGTGCCTCTGAGTCGATCTCTCTCGCAGAGAGCGAAGAGCGAACACCGTGAAATTATAGATTTTTATTACACGATTTTATTAAAGTCACTCTGTTGTTGTTGTCGTATCCTCAGATCTTGTAACTCGATTTTAACCCACTTCCCAATGTGCTATCGACTGCAAACTTGGTATGCTTATGTAATACCGATGACAATACTCTATTATATCATTAAAAAGTAAAAAAATATTTGTAAATTTTCTTTTTTACATGGTATGTTTCGGCTTGGGTCTAATTGTCCACGCTCAACTGACGTTGACCACTTCCTGGAGTCGTGGAGTTCTGCCATTACAAGTACGGTACATTTCATTAAAGCGTGTTTAAAAAAAGTATCTTGAAATATTGCTTATTAAATCAAGAGTTTGATTGATCGATACGTTATGGCATCGGTTAGCACACACACACACACACACTGTACATTGTGTGACTCCACCCTGGCGAAATCTGGGAACCAAAAAAGCCTTCGGTGCTGCCGATTCATCAACACCGCCATCAACCGGAGGCATCCGGCCCAGGAACTTTGCGAAGTCTGCGTTAGATTCCCCGATCAGTCGCTGGAAAGCATTTCGCTTGATATGAACCAACGAGTATGGATTCCTGCAGTCACGAAAGCTGAAAATCAAGAATGAACAAGTAGTTGACCACATCCACCTCGATGTGCCCTCCGTTAGAAGCTAAGCCTTGCTTGGCACTTGGGATGGAAGGCTGCGTGAGGAACACGAGGTGTTGTAGGCTTTGGTTGTGAGTTGGCCAGGAGCTGACAGCACAGTACAGTGAGGGATTCTTCAAGATATCTGTGCGGCCCTCTGACCATACGTAACCTCTTGCATACGTAGGTTTATTTTTCCCACGTACCCTGGTTTCCTCCAAGATTACAAACACGCGTTAATGAACCAAACATACAAATTAAGGCTGATAAAGAGTCCTGAGGTGAAGTGAGGCTTGCCTAAATAAACACGTTGCATTATCGTTATTATCGGCACCATCATCATTACTGTTTTTTGTTCGCGTGTCAAAAAGGTAAGATATATAGTGTCACGTAATTTCCTCTGCTTTGGGCGTGTATACCGATACAGATGTAGATAAGATGCCGACATGTTGTGAAGTGCGCACATTCCTTGCGTGTTCGTGCCCACAGCCCTGACAACCTCGGCTATGAAGGCAGCTGAGCGACCTGCGACTCACCACGAACCCCGCGGCACAAAAGATCCCGGCGCTAGATTTATGACCTGCTTAGACAAACAGTAAACTTGCTCCGTGAGTGCCTGCCCTCTGATCCTTCTGCACCTTGTTCGGTGATTTCTTTTTTTACTTTCTCTCTTTGTCGTCTGTCTCTCACCATCCCTCACTTCCAGACCACGTCCACCACCACGACCTCGTCTCTCCCTTCCCAACTTTACCACCACCTCTCTCTATCTCACGTTTCCTTCCCTCTTCCTCACTTTCCCACTGCCAATCCTCCCGATTTATGGCTGCAAATATCGAAACCCTTTAACTGAATAAAAATTTGTCTAAGCTATTTTTAAAAGCGGAATAATTAGCTTTGAAAATCAGTATTAGCTTGACATTTAAGGGCATTTAAAATCGCCAGCCTACCTCTTAGTGTAGCACCACCACCACCTCTTTGTCCTGTCTCTCCCCAGCGCCACAGAGCATTGCGGGGGAGTCGGTGGGTGGGATCGAGAGAGAGAGAGAAGTGGCTGTTGGCCGCCATCCTCGGGCTTCAACTCCCACGGGATCCGCAGAAGCCTCAAGAGGAGGCCCCGTCTGGGGATCCCCAGACGGGGCCTCATCTGGCATTTTGCCCCGCAGACTCCAAGAAACTTTCAGCAGCCCCGCACTTCAGCAGCAGCACCTGCCGCTCTCGTCCCAGGCAGTCTCCCACCGCTGCAAGGCTGCTCTCCGCCGGATCGCATTACCGCACCGGTCGGAATCTGTAGACAGCCGCGAGCCAGCCACGCACATATCTAAGATCCCACTCCACTGGAATCACCCCCCCCCCCCACACACACATCGCCCCCCACACCTCCCATCTTCACCCTTCCCATGCTGTGCTTTCCAGGAAATCAATGATGGATAATAGAATTGGGGGGGAGAGTCACATGCCAATGTGTTTCTCAGAGGGCCTCCATCGCTTGCATCGCTTGCAGCAAGTGATGGAGCAGCCCCCAGGTGTCTGGCCACGTGGCCGGCGGTTGGCACTCTGGGGGGGCACAGAGGAGCCACGGGGTGAGCGGCAACGGCTCAGAAAACAACAACAACAACAGCGACGATTATAATAACACCGATTCAACACAAGTATACAATACGTGGGTGACGTTTCGGGCAATGGCTCTTTTTCATTATATGACAAGGAGAGAGAGAGATGCGATCTCCATAGCAGTAACAATTTAAATACGCAGCGGACGAGTGATCCGTGTGCACCATGGTGTGTGTGTGCACCATGGTGTGTGTGTGCACCATGGTATGTGTGTGCACCATGGTGTGTGTGTGCGGAGCCCCAATGTGGTTTCAGGAAAGGGCGGTCTTGCACAGATGCCATATTTCCTGTCCGTCTGCTACAGCAGAGGTGGAGGGAATTCCAACAAGACCTACATCTCTGCTTTATTGACCTGGTCAAGGCCTATGATACCATCAGTAGGCCTGGGCTCTGGGTTGTTCTTCGTTCTTTCGGAGTCCCTGACCCTCTGCTTACGATCATGAAGGACCTTCATGATGGTGAGTGGGTCCGGGTAAAACTACGTGGCCGGAAGTCAGAGCCATTCCCTGTACACCTTGGGGTGCGACAGGGATGTCTTCTGGCTCCCACATTATTTAACATCTATTTTGACCACGTAGTTCGTGAAGCTTTCAATAGCTGTACCGGGGGAATTTCCATTTGGTACAGATATAATGGGAGGCTGATCGATGCCCGGGTGCGATCAAGGGATGGCTCCCTATTGGTCAACCACGTTATGGATGCCGATGATTTGGTAATAGCTACGCATTCAGAGGAGGAGTTGGAGATGCTGCTGCTGAGACTGGAGCGTGCCATTAAGAGGTGGGGCCTTACCATCAGCCCCACCAAAACTAAGCACCTGCCTGGGTATGTTGTACCATTGGACACTCCACCCCTACGACTCCAAATCGGTGATGGGGCAGTAGTGAGCTCCTCCGGCAGGCAAGGCTGCGTTGGCTGGGTCATGTAGCCCGCATGCCCAGCCACCACATGCCTAAACAGCTTTTGTTCGGCCGGATCGAGGGGGCTAAACGGGCGCGGCACGGGCTAGAGAAGAAATGGAGTGATGTGGTACGGGAGTACGTGGAACTGAGTGGACTTGCCGATGACTGGTACCAGCGGTGTCAAGATCGGCCTTTGTGGAGGAGGCTCGTGAAGGACGCTACTGGGCAGTTGGAGGCAGTCGCCCTCCACCAACAACGGAGGGCGGAGGATCGACGCTCACAACAACGAGCGGAGCGCCGGGTGGCTAAATCACAGCAAGTTGGCACAGTAGGGGGCACAGGTGGTGCATCAGCCAGTAATCTCGGTCATCTCAGTCAGTTGACCCGTGGCACCAGGGTCTGCCCCGTGACCTCCTGCCAGCGGGCGTTCGACATTTCACGTGGCCTCAAGGTGCACATGGCCTGGCACAAGCGTCGTGGTGACGTCACCGCCACTTAGTGGCGAATGGCGGTTGTTGTTGTTGTGTGTGTGTGCACCATGGTGTGTGTGTGTGTGTACCATGATGTGTGTGTGTGTGCACCATGTTGTGTGTGTGTTGGCGCAGAGGAGACAGACGTGGCGAGCAGGCGCTGTTGGGTGCCCGCTTATCGATGCCGCCAGTCACCGTCTCCTCGGAGATGCAAACCGATGAACGCGTGCTGAGCGTGTCGCAGCAGTTGCGTGTGCTCGTGCAACACCGCATCAACTAGTTAGTGACAACAACAACAACAACAAACACACACAATGTTCCGAGGAGCAGTGACAGCTCAACCGGTGCGTGTTTTGGGGATCGAACCTCGGGTTGCCATCTCTAAGGGGACAGACAAACACAACACCGGCACAGATAATGGGAAGAAGATTGTCTCAAAATAGCAGGAGTGGGGAGAACTACCGTACATGTGAAATCCATTACCTCGAGTGGTGTATTGTTACAGCATTGTTATGCAACTGACAAAATCCAGGACTGCTAACATCCTGGGAAAAACTCACAGATTTCCCAGGACAGTTGCCTCGGAAACGATCCTGGGAAGAAAAAAAATAAACAGGACGGGAAAACCGCGTGTTCATTTGGCACGATGTCTGACGTTTCGCGCCACGTGTCGCGGGGCTTCTTCAGGAACGTTGAGGGCGATTGGAGCTGCCGAGTGCACGTGCTGGGGGAGGGGGGGGGTGTGGATTTTGTGCCAAACGAAACGCGCGGCCAGAAAAACCGAGCGGAGAGGCGTGCAGCGGAACCCCGACAACCCACGCAGTTCAACACGCGTAGATGCACACGGAGCGAGTGCTTCAACGTAATTCTGTAGCCGCAGTGACTAAATATCCCGTGGAAAGGTCGCAGGAGGAGGTGACTCGTTTGTTTTTATTTCCTTAGAACTGATTTTTGCGTGTTTTAGTTTGTTGTCCGTCCCGATTAGCACGGTTGGCTACGTACGGTGCGAAAAAAGTGCATCATAGTATATGCAGACGACTGTGCGAGTGTCACGTGAATACATTTCATACAGCTGCCGCAGTCATAGGTTTTTAAAAAGGCCACTTTCTCACTGTTCATGTCAAAGCTTCCATTTTCTTGACCAACTCACCACGAGACACATGCGTGCAGTGTGTAGTGCGGAAACAGTGGTGATGATTCATGATCATTGCAATTGTGATGATGATGATGATTATAAAGTTGGGGGTCAAGGATGCGTTGTTGGGTGGTTGTTCCTGGATATCGTCGTGGTTACTGTAGCGGTGGATGTGGTGTTGTTGTGGCTGGTGGTGGCGGAGGCTCGTGAAGGATGCTGCTACTGGGCAGTTGAAGGTAGTCCCCCTCCAACAACAACGGAGGGGGGAGAAGCGACGCTCACAACAACGAGCAGAGCGCCGGGCGGCTAAAGCACAGCAAGTTGGCACAGTAGGGGCACAGGTGGTGCATCAGCCAGTCGTCTCGGTCATCTCAGTCAGTCGACCCGTGGCACCTGAGTCTGCCCCGTGACCTC
The DNA here is from genome assembly GCA_014621495.2 of Entosphenus tridentatus. Taxonomy (NCBI): domain Eukaryota; kingdom Metazoa; phylum Chordata; class Hyperoartia; order Petromyzontiformes; family Petromyzontidae; genus Entosphenus; species Entosphenus tridentatus. The sequence continues at coordinate 1,144,837 of CM025660.2, read as the reverse complement.
CTGCCAGTGGGCGATCGACACTTCACGTGGCCTCAACGTGCACCTAGCCTGGCACAGGCGTCGTGATGACGTCACCGCCACTAAGTGGCGAATAGCGCTTGCTGTTGTTGTTGTGTTGGTAGCGATGGTGGCTGTGATGCAGTGGTGGTCGTGGCCGTGGCGGTTGGTCGCTGTGACTGTGTGCAACGGTGTCAGCGCTCATTCTCGGAGTAAAACGTCGAAAATTAATTTCACCCCTTCATCGACAACCTGTTGACTTCGACGCGTCCCGAGCAAACACCTTCGTATCACCAAGTCACCCCCCATTGCTGAGCAGTTTCCTTGGTGCCCTCCCGTCTCCCCTTAAGGTCGCTCACATTCACGACCCGAGGGCAGGAGGTGGGGGGTTGGGGGCGACGTGGGCTGGAGTGGCGCTAAAAAATATACGATAAACAGCGAATTTTAAAACTTCGCACTCGGGTTAGATGCGGCGCTTTCCAAACCGTCAACACGCGCGATTTTGAGAGCAAATAAGCGCAAAAAAAACGCGGGTTTTCAATTCAAATGGCCGAGTCGCAAACAAAAAAGCCACCCAGACACGATCGACCAAACATGTCACACACACACGCACAAAACTGGGTCCTCAAGGAGAACGTTTGATTTTTTTTTCAACCAGCGTGTCCTACCTGCTACAAGGCTGCCACCCTTCCCACAGTAGACCAAACATACGCACCGTACGTAACCAACCATGTTCATCGGAGGTGCAGGGGAAGGACAACAATCTAAACACAAAGAGCAGTTCTAAAGCAATTAGTCTTTTAGGTAGTTTGAAAAGTGCATAGCTCCAGTGGGCTTCCTAACATTGGAAGGAAGAGCGTTCCAGACGACTGCAGAAGCGCATGTGAAAGCGCGCGATGCAGTGGCCGTCTTTGTCCAATAAGATTCCCAACAATCTGGGCATAGCAACAGCAGCAACATGCTGTTAACATAGCTGCGTATCCGCCTACCACAGGCCAAAACCAAACCCAGACATATTGGTCAGCTAAGTCTGTTTTCAAAACTGTGCAGTTTATACTGTGATAAAGTTAAACACAGCATTACTGGTACCCAGGGCCGTCTATAGCGGGGTGCGGGGCCCGGGGCAATACACCCTACGCCTTCAAACTAAACCAGAAGTATGACATCTGACACCGCGACGTCGAAGCGCGGGTCCCCCCAAAGCACGGGGCCCGGGGCAGTCACCCCGATTTGCCGTAACTCAAGGGACGAATCTCTGCAGGTGGTACCGGATCTCGGTACAAATGAATTGCTGCCACCTGAACACAGACGTCAATTCTGGGACAGGTAACAAACCGAACCTGCTCTGACACATGGTTGAAATACATTGCCAATAACAAAATATATATCATGGACCAAAAATCTGTTCACGAACAAGCATGGGGAGATGCCTGCTTGGAATGACACTGAGAGAGAGAGAAAGAGGAGCACGTTGATCACGGAACATGCACCGGACGAAGACATTGTTCAAGCCATCCGGAAGTGCAAGTTGGTTTGGGCAGGTCACGTCGCTTGGAGCGATGATGGCCGATAGCCAAATGAGCGAGGGAGCGAGACGAGAGGGGAGAGAGGCAGGCAGGGGAAAGATGGTGAAGGGGGACCGTGGAGTTGATCTGAGATTGGATTGGCGAGCCGGCAGAGGGATTGGAGTGTTGGAATAATGTGGCCTTGTTTGCTGGTGGTAATAACAACTCAACATTACACAGGGGAATCATCGATGAGGCAATTTATTTATTTTCTCTGAAACGTAGTTGCACAGCTAGGACAAATGATTAATAACTGGAAACAAAAACCGTTGGGGGAAGGATCAATTTACAACGCAATTACAACGCAGAAACTTCATTTACGACATCTTCCCACATGAACTACATTTGAACGGTGATGTTTCTCCTGGGAAACGACGGAGCAAGTCAGAGTCAGATTCTTTCGTTAGTTCAAAAGGTCAGAAGTAATTTCAGCAACAAAACACGATAGGAGTGCATGGCATATGAAAGGAGACCAAACCAACTAAATATGTATTTATTATCTTACCAGGTAAGGCCCACTGAGCCGCTAGACGAGGGCCCTTAAGGCCCTTAATCTACGAATGTTAACAAAGTCACATTTAAATGTTAGCAAGGTAACATATCAAGCGCCTTCCATGGAGGATCTCAACGCATTGTTCAAGAAGCAGCAGCAGCAGCAAACAGCTGATGGGTCCATGGTAATTACGGCGCAACCGCCCTACAAACACCCACAGCACACACACACACACACGTGACCACACCAGCCACCCACGTGATTACACCATATAATACACACATCCATACAAGTGCTCGCTTTCAAAGCGCGAGGGTCAATTTTCACATTTGCACGCGCGGTTGTTCCTGCCGTCTGCGTTCTCGATTACAGAATCTGGGGCATTTTTTCTTGGAACTCAGAAATAAATTTGCCCTCAATTTGAGCGGAAATTGGTCTCTGACATTCAAGTTTGCTTGGTTGGCTAAAAGAGAATCAAAGCCATTTTCTTTTGTTTTCCAACCACAACCCAACACAATCACACGCCGCGCTGCGATGCACACGACAGCAAAACAAAGACAAAGGACCCCCCCGTGTTACCTTGCTCAGACTATCGGGGCAAGTGCTGTTTGCGAGCACCTATTAACGCGTGGAACGTCGCGCGCAACGGGGACAGGCGTGGTCAACACCAAGCCCCCGCCACCTTTGTCTCTCCATTGGCACTGTTGAAACATGTTATTGTAGTGGTGTTCACACAAGCCTGTCGCACTAATAATGATGATGATGATGAGAGTCTACAGACCTTTCGTCAATCCACGTCGTCTTCTTGCTGTTGCGTATGGCTCACGTAGATGCAGAGCATCGTGTTTGTCATGGGGGGCGGGTGGGGTTGTTTGACCATACTTCACCAACATGCTGGTCAGTCTGCGTTGGTTCATTGAGGAGGGGGGGGGGGGGTGGTTATGGGCGTGGGGAGCAACGAGGAAAAGGTCAGGCACAAGTTCTGGTCTCACTCGCCATTGGCGGTAGCCGTGGCCGTGGATCGAACTCGGACTTCCGTTTTTGCAGCACTGCGAGCGAACCAGCCGTAGGCACGCAGCACGTGCCCTACAATTCAATCGCGCTCATCATCAACAACAACAACAACAACATCCTCAACAACAACATCAACAACAACGCCATCAACAACAAGGGGTTTAGCGGAGATTTTTCACGCCGATAATCTCGTTAAGACTTCCTCGATGAAAACCTTTCGGGGAAGAAGAAGAAGAAGAAACAAAACATGCTTAGGTCATGGCTTGAAATGTAGACGCCGCTCCCAACAAGCCACGCATTCCGCCGGACGGCGACCTTCACGAGCGAATGTTGGACGAGTTGACTTTGCTAAAAGGTTTTGTTTTACCATTTTTTGTGGGGGGGGGGGGGGTGGTGGAGTGGGGGTGGGGTGGGCGCCGGCACCGCCGCGTTTGCTTGCGTTGGCTCAGACATATTTCTATTCTAGGAAAGGTCTGAAATGTAACATTGTAACAACACGGCACTGCCTGGGGGATTTTAAATTCCTTCCTCCTTCCCGAGCGCTTAGAACGAGTGTCGAAACAACCCTGCTTGGCGGCGGCGGTGGCGCGTACGAACACACACTCACGTACGAACACACACACACGTA
>CM025660.2:1112331-1128420 GCA_014621495.2 Entosphenus tridentatus | reverse complement strand
CACGCGTGTTAGCAGTGGCTAGGAATCCAACTCGCCACGCGTGTTAGCAGTGGCTAGGAATCCAACTCGCCACGCGTGTTAGCAGTGGCTAGGAATCCAACTCGGGTCGCTAGGTTTCCGACACAGAGTGCTAACCACTACGCCGCCACTACCCCAATTGCATCCTAAACATAATCATCCATTTTAAAGTCGGACCATTTGTCCAAAGACCAAGAGCACGGGAACAGAACGCCGCTGATCAACGCCTCCTGCAACCTGCAAGATTGTTTAACCGTGAGCCCGAACACTCACGAAGTCAACACACCGAATTCCCTTCCGCCGCGTCACCGAACTTTTCGCCATAAACCACAGCGATCGCCCGACAACATCCAGCCGCGTTCTTGGCAACGGGCGTGCGTGGGCTTCCTTCGCACCGTACGTAGCCAACCGTGCTAATCGGAGGTGCCCGGGGAAAGAACAGCAACCTAAACACGTACAAAAAAAAGTGATCATCAGTTCCAAAGCAAATGAGTGTTTCAATCTAGAGTGCATAGCTGGCCTGTGCCCTTCAGCAGCTAGCGGCCCTGACAATGACGCGAACTAGAATTCCCTGCGGCCGGTGTTGTGAGTCAACTCGTAATATATTTTTTTCAATGACGGAATCACGGGACAGGCGCTGCCTAAAGCGCCTTTTGTTTTGACGCTCACCGGCGTTGAAGGTCAAACACGTGAACGCATTAGCGCTGTCCGTTTGTCTGACAGTCGGCCTGTCCGTCCGTCTGTCTGTCTGTGATATGGCCTCACAGCGAGTCTCATGAAGATGATCCCATTCAAATCAAACCTTGTTATTAAATCGTGTTGCTATTAGGGACTTACCCTGTAGAAAAAAACAACAATGTTAATCAGAGGGTCACCCTATGCAATATTGGGGCTTGATACGGAACGTTATTGTCGCTGGGTTAAATATACTTGAGGACAAACGCACACGTTGGAAAGTGTCACAGAGGATCCATGCGTGTGCATTATTTTTCTTCCTCGTTTTTCTTTATTTGTTCTCTCCACCCCCCCCCCCCCCCCCCCCCCGAGTCCTCTCTCTCTCTCCACATAAGGTCAGACGTGGCAGTCACATGGACTTATTTAAATGGCTCTTGTGGCAAACTGTGTTCGAGGGAACGCTCATTACCCGGCGCGATGCAGTTTAGGGTTTCAAATTGTGTCCTTGTGAGCAGCAATTTAAAGCCGGGCTGCCTACAGGCTTTTTTAAAAAAATACGGTGAAGTTGCCCGTAAGCTGGGAAACAAATGTTTTCAAGTAAAATCACAGCTCCTACTGTAATAGTGGTGGTGGTGGTGGAGTGGTGGGACGGCAGTTTTCGCACTGCACAATTCGAGTTGCCAAGTCACGAAAAATTCAGTAGGTATTTTTGCCGATCACATGGCAACTTAATTTCATTAAATCTGTCGGGTGGTGCAGGGTTATAATAAATAAATAAACATTACATTATATGTTTTGACCCAAAATGTAGTTAACTATAAACCAGAGGATTGTTACTGGTGAGGCATGGAAAACTGGGCAGTCCATTGAAAATTATAACTTAAAGTAAACTATTGTTTTCTTGGTTCTTTCGGTAAAGTCACGTAGAAGGGAAATAATAAAATAATAATAAAACATTATAAAATAATTCTCACGACGTTTCGGCCACAACGCAAGCAGCCGTCTTCAGGTGAAGAACAGGTTTGTCGGAAAGATGCTGTTGTGGCCGAAACGTCGTGAGAATGTTTTTATTATGTTTAATTTTTATTATTTTATTATTTTTCTTCTACGTGACTTTACCGAAAGAACCAAGAAGATGAATCCCTGCAGTCACGAAAGCTTTAAATCGAAATTTAAACTATTGTTATTTTACGAGGTAACGCCCACTGAGCTATGTAGCTCTTTTCCAGAAGTGGCCTGGCCACAAATGGTAGCTCAGCGAGGTGGCTTGTCGTGTGGAAAGTTATTTCGGCCGCCAAACAATCTAAACGCGTGATGTTGATTCTAAATGTGGAGGGAAAAACCGGAGGACCCGGAGAAAAATCCACGCGACCACAAGGAGAACATGAAAACTCCAAATATAGAGATGGCGTCAGGGTCGGGATCGAAACCGACGCCCTCCTGTATACCAGGCGAGGTAGTTAACATCTCGCCAGCGTGCCACGCAAAACCAGAAGAGGGCAGAACCACATGCAAATTCACAATCTTGAGTGGTGTGTTATTACGATTGTTAAGATTACGCAACTGGTAACAACCAGGACGTTTAATGTCCCGGGAAGAGTGGCAGGATTCCCAGGACGGCAGCTACCTCCTGAACGAGAGGAAGACCCTGGGACAAACCGAGTCGTGGGCACCCACAAACCCACCCTGACCAGCACGGTGAAGTATGGTCACGGCGTGACCAACATGGCCAACGCAGCCTTCGACTTGACAACCGATTGACAGAGGGTGGAAAAAATATTATTTTAGAAACGGAGCAATCCACCAAAAAATGTATGGCTTAAAATTTTCCGACGATCGTTTATTTACTTATTTTTTAAGTTTTGTAGCAGCAGGTGGCAACAATTTAACCTGCTAATTAAAACAAAATACTGTCGTTAAGGAAATTTATTGCTCACTCGTTTGGGAAATTAAAGTCACCGCACTCCGTGCAATTGTTGTCACGTGCTTATAATTAGTATTGCTACTACACTTGTTTACCCAGCAAAGCCTTGGCGAGTTTCAAGACTCTTTGTAAGGAGGGTTCTGCCAGGTTTTAGAATGAGGGGGCGATGTTGCTGCGGGCGTGATTCCAATTGAGCAGTTTGCAGGCGCATTTTTGTTCAGCATTGGGATGTTTCCACTGATAGCAGTTGTACGTGCGTTGATCTTCCTTCACACCATACGTAGCCAACCGTATTAATCGGAGGTACGCAGTTCCACTACGTGTGTGTGTGTGTTATATTTTTAGCTATTGGGGGAAGCCAGATAACCCGCAGTACACGAATGCAGACCAGGGAGAGAGAATGTACAAACTCCACGCAGAAAGACACCCGAGGCGCGAGTGTCACCACGCTGTTGCAGGTACCATCCCGACAACACTCCCTGAAAGGACGGGAGCTGAATTAAGGAGTGTGGAATGGTGCATGGCACCTGCCCGGCTTTGACCGGCACAGAGTGGTGAATGTCTAGAAGGGGTCAGGGCAAGTGTCAGGTCATCCTTTCCATACGATGCGTCACAATGTGGGTCTCATCAACAGCATGGTACGTGTAATATTCTCAAAGCCTTCGTTCATCATAACATTAACAATATATCGTTTCTTTTTGGTATTCGTGGCATTCTTAGAGCGCGAGGCTATGACGAAGGTGGTGTGTTTTGCAGACTGTTACTGCTTGCCAGACGAGAATCACTTTTGCAGTGAGATATTTTTCCCCTATTAGGTCATTTGCCTTTCATTTTCACATGTCGGCACATTTTGGACAGTCACGCCGAACACACATGGCATACTTTCTTTTGAATATTGACTTGGGGATAGGGGGAGGGGGGTCTTTATTGTTCGCTAAGAAGCAGTTATTTCATGGTTACTGAAACCCGCGGTATTAACCGGGGCGGCTACTGGGCTCGAACCGCGAAAACAAACGTCAACGGCAAATGTCAAACGCCCTACCGCTGGGCCGTGTCACCACTCGCATTGAGTGTACCCTTGCCTCGCGGCGTATTGAGATCACGCGCGTCCCTAATTCAAAACAGCGTTGGTGAGCTTCAACGCACAGGAAACTCATTATGGTGATACTGTGGAAACTTTTTTTTTTACCGACTTACAGACCGAGAGGAGAGTAAATGTTAATGATTATAGACTCACTACGTACGCCGTGGTGCTTTTATGCGACCGTGCGCAAGTTGTTGCCCCTGGTAAAGAAGGCTGCCGGCTATCGCATGTGGGTCGGAAACAACAGGCACTGGGAAAAGACTGGGTGGAACAGAAGCAGAACAGTCTGCAAAGAAGCGTGAAGACGTGCATGGTTTGGGATGACAATGGGAGAGAGGAAGGGGGACCCCGTGGATTAGAGAACCCGAGCAGGTTAGATACCTCGTGTTGACAATACATGGGTCTTGGGCAGGATCTTTTAAATCTAGATTGAAAACTAATTTCTTTAGAACTGATTTTTGTATTTAGTGTGTTGTCCTTCCCCCGCGCCTCTGATTCGCACCTTTTCAAACTCCAGTTTAGAATTTAATAATAACAACAAAAACATTTATAACGCACACATTTTTACGAAAAGTCAGATTTCCAGTCGTGACTTGGGCGGTTTTACAGGACCGGGCTCAGCGTGCCCGGCAAAACAGATGGCTGATGGGCTTGGCTGAGGCCCAAATATATAATAATTGGTAATTTTACAAGAAGCCACACTAAGTGCAACGGCTCTTTTTCAGGAGGCTCCTGAATTGCATGATTTGCAATGAAGATGTTGTTCAGCCAATTAATGAACAGGAAGACCGCAGCTCCTGCAGAAACCACACGACTGCGAGGGGGTAACGCTCTATCCTGTGCAGATGGAACAGATGGAGAATCGTCCACACCGCTCGGGAGCCTGGGATTGGCGCCTCTTTGGCGGCCAAAAGAAACGAAGTGTCCCAACATTTGTTGCCTCCAAAGTTACTGGGCTACAGGGCACGTACAATACGTAGCCATCACCACCACCACCAAACGGCTATTGCTTTGTAAACATAGACGCTGTAAAACCCAAATTGTATCCTGCATTTGTAAAATATGTCCGTAGAAAAAAAGCGTAAAAAAAGAGAAGATTATAATGTGGGGCAGCCGGAGTGAGGTTTGACCTAATTTGTAGCAGAAGCCGCATTTTTGCTGACATTTTGAGCAAAGGGCTTTTAGAGGACTGGAGGCTGGACGACGAAGAAGGAGACATGGCGTGGCACCTTGGCCGGGCCACACTCCGCCAGGGCACCGCGCTGCGCCAAGCCAAACATCCACCGCGCTGAAGGGCACGGCGACGCTTTTAACGGCTTTCCATCGGCCGCTTGGAGGAGCGTGTCTCGGGGAAACCACGAGCGGGAGGCTGTGGAACGCAACGTCTGCGCATCCCCCCCCCCTCCACGTGATTCAGGATCAATGTGATGGGGCACATGGGGCTGACCGCCCGTGGTTCGCTGCGGCGTGCGAATGGCGTTCACTTTCGCGGCGGCGGTAATGCGGAGTTTTTTGTTTGTTGGTTCAAATTGCGGACGCGTTCGAGGGCCCTCGCTCTCGCGCGCGTTGTTTGCGTCGCTAATTCACCATCGCTCGCCGTTGCGCGCTCGAGAGAGACAGAAACAGAGAGGAGAGACAAAGAAAGACAGAGAAAGACAGAGAGGAGAGATAGAAACAGACAGACACAGAAAGAGACAACGAGGAGAGAGACTGCAGCGCCACGCCCGGCGCTTTGTTTTTTTTTGCCAAACTCGCCGGAGGAACTTGAGCAGATATCATCGTCGCGAGGTGAAAAAAAGTGTAGGCACACGGATGGAGCCGTAGCGAGATAAGAGGAAGAGAGATACGCAGATGTCCTTGCAGGGGTCGACAACTATAAGAGTAATTTTTTTTACGAATTCGGTAAAGAAAAGACTCAATATTTGAAGATCGTGAACACGAGATGGTCCTGAACGAATACCGTTACGAAGGAGTCCTGAGAGAGATGTAAACAACGGACGAATATGGAGTTAGCTGAGAGAAACGAGATGGAGGCCAGATTACTTAAATTTGTATGCCAATTTGCTTTGTCGTATTTTATTAGGATTTGAATTTGAGCTGATATTTGATCCACGCGTTGTTTTATTTTAACCAATCCGGGGCCCTTGAGGCTGCTTGGGTGCCCGAAGCTGTTTGGCGAATTGGCGTAGAGCTTCGCGGAGCTCCTGCGCGCACCGCTCTGAAATCACGACGTCATTGTCGACTTGTCCAGGGGTGCCACACCGCGCTCCACACAGCGGTGCCGTTGGCTCAACAAATAAACAATACATACACCTCGCTCGCTCAATAAGAAGACCCCCATCTGGCTGGGCACTCTTCACCTGAACCCAGAGAAAGGGAATGGATTTAATTCAGTGAAACCGCCACATGGATCACGAACTCGTGGCAATTCGCTAAACCTTGAAGACGCCCACCGCGTCGTGCACAGTTTCCAAAAATCCGAGGTGGTCTTTATGTAAATAAATACATATACGCACCACCTTGCAATAAAAACTAAACAATGCGTGCAATGATGCAACCATAGTCGTGGCGTTCTCTTCTTTCTTTTTAACGAAGATTTACATTCTCCACGGTTTTTTGTTTTGTTTATTCCACGAACAGAGAGGGGCTCAGACCGATGTTGTGAATGGCGAGGCTGAAGCCCGGTCCCTGCGAACCGTAAACCAAACACTCAGCGCCACCGCACATTGTTCGCTCGCTCGCTCCCTCCGTGGCCCCTGGGACTCAGCAGAGTCGGGCCCACGATCGCCCTCGGCCCGGCCTGGCGTGCATCACGTGGAGACAGTGGAGGCGCTCGACGTTAGCGAAGCGAAGCAAAATGCCGAGAAAACTCAAGGGGCCCCAGATTTATGTTTAAACTAAAAATTGGAGTGGACCAAATATTAGCTCAAACTGATATCTCTATAAAAATAAGCCTATAATTCAAATAATGCTATTAACTGTGATTATTGTCCTGTGGCTTTAGTTATTTCACACAGCTGTGATTGTCCAATGTACAATATTAGTGTTAAAACAGACTGCACCCAACAGTAATGTCTTCCAATGCCCCCCAGTGATTGAACACCGCCAGCGATACGGTTTATTGGGATAATACATCGCGTGTGTGTGTTTGTGCTTGGCCCCACAGGCAACGTGAAATCAAGCCGTGGGCCCGTCGTGTAGGCTGCCAAATCCCTCGCACGAAGGACAAACTTCACGATGCCACCCAACATTGTCGAGGTGGCGTGGCCCAAGCCAGCGACCGTGACCGGTGGCGGTGGAGATTTCTGTTTGCTTCCCACCGAGTTCACGATGTGAGTCACGACGTGAGTCACACCGACCCGATCGCTGTTGGATTCCCACAGAGCCGCCGTGCAATGTCTTCCACAAATTAACAGTGTGAACGCGTTTATGATTCTGCATTGTATTTTACATGTAGCTTGTACTTTCGCGACCAAATATTATCCGTAATAAAGGTTTTTTTGTGGATTGAATTCCTCAAATATAAATGTGCCGTTGGACCACCACCACCCGGCACAGCAAATTAGTAAGTTTTGTCACGTAAAACAAAATGTGTCAATTAGTTTCTACCATAGCACACCGGTGTCTTGGGGAGTAAACCTACAACATTTACAATTTGAGTACTGAAACGTTTCGCTGGTAATTACAACAACAACAACCAGCTTCATCAGGCGATTTGCCAGAATAGTCGTCTTCCTGTTTCACCGTTACTCTATTGAAGACTGAAACAGGAAGACTTCTTCGCAATTCTGCCTCGTACTGTAAGATTTGTTTTGCTGTATGAATCACTTGTTGCAACCCAAGTCACTCGTGCCAAAAAAAAACTTTACGTAAGAAAATCACGCAAGTTTTGTGTGGCTAAAGGTGCAATTGTCACTATTGAATTGGTCCTCCCATCGTGCCTTGCGTGTCACGTGACATCACCATACCGCGCGTGTGACGAACACGGCCAGGGGTGATTGTGCAGAGCGCTCTGCCGTGGCGCTGCGACCGGTCGCTGAGCGTCAAGGTGGGAACGTCAGATTTGTTTCAACCTGGCGGACATTCACGACCAACGGATCTGGCATGTCCGTCATCGGTCAGGCAGCTCCTCAGACCATCACCTCCTCTTACCAGGGGGTCGGCAGCCAAAATAACAAGAAGAGGCGGTTTTTTTTCACTTCAAATTCGGTAAAGAAAAATAAAACCTGGATATTTAAAGAGGCGCGATGCAGGCGGGGAATACGAGACGGTGCTCCTGAATAAACAACGTGTCAAGTGGCAGTCCTTAAAGAGCCGCCGCATGCGGCTATGGAGCTACAGGTTGCCAGCCCCCTTGCCTATCTCGAGGCGAAGTCTCCTGACCCTCACCATTCCAGTCACCTGTTCGACTACGCACCTCGGCGTTGGTGATGCGCTCGCTGAAGTTGGATGCGGAGTGACCGTCGCAGACTCTACCGGTCGAATGCCTCCGGTTGCCTGCGCAGAGGCGCTGCCATTGACCGCGTCTCTATGGATGTGTGTGTACGTTGAGCTTCTTTCGCACCGTACGTAGCCAACCGTGCTAATCGGAGGTGCCGGGGGAAGGACAACAAACTAAACACACGCAAAAAAACTGTTCTAAATAAATTCGTTTTCAATATATAATTTAAGCCGTACAGCAATTGCATTTGACAGATATCCATCTCTGTTGACATAAGAGTACCATAGCCGCCCTATATCTGTATAATATTTAATGTTTCTGTAGCTTTTATTATTTGTGCTGCGTTCAGTCTGGAGGAAAACTGCTTGAGCCGATTTGCACTGCATGAGGCAATGATTTTTGTGCGCGATGTTTTTGTGCCATTATGCTGTGCTGCTGTTGTGTTGGCGACCCGGTCAGCCTGCAAATAAGAATCTATCTTGGTGCCTTGAATTCTCGCCGAGTCAAACGCAACTTGAACCAATAGCACAAAACGTATTCAACAACAACAACAATAAAATTCGTTATTTTAAAGCATATTTTTGTCTTCATAACAATGCGAGATATTTCATAGAAATTGGCAGTGTCTCCTCCGGTGGAAATGGAACATCGCAAACAAAGGAATGACGGTCTTCAGTCCGGCGCTGCTTGACGGTGCCAGCAGGATTGATTTTGTCCGGAAATCCTGGTTAGACTCTCTCACACAACGCTGGGAGCGAGTGGATTGTGCACGCTCTCAATCTACCCCGGCGCAAGGCAGCTCGCCACCTCGTGAAGTTTGCGTGAAGCGAGACACGCAAACATGGGCACGAGGCGCGCACATTTAGGGGAGTCGGTTTTCTCTTTCTGTGCGTGCCAGGAAAGCAACATGTAAAGGTCCGCCGATGAGAACACGGCCCGTGACGAGCGAGGGAATAAAAAAGAAAGTGTACAAGAACACGAGAGGTTGAGACGGACAACACCGCGGTGAGGAAGACACAAAATAAAACAACGAGCAGCTCGCGGTGGCGAACATCAGAGCAGGGACAGAGCGCGGCGATGTCTGGGCTCAAAGGGAGCTGTCATAATGGGGGCAGTGATGAACGACGCCTCGTTTTGTAAACAAGGACCACGAGCCAAGCGCTTTCCATTTAGCACTCCGCGGCCCAGGCCGCAAATGGGCCGTGGAGTGGTGAGAGAACGCGCGCGTGGACGGGAATGTGTGCGTGCGGTCAGACATTTCCTGAAAACACAGGCGGCACTTTGTCCTGCCGCGCAGGTGTCAAGGTCTGGAGGGGAGGGGGGGTGTGCGGTCGTTATATCATCTCACCTGAAGTTTTTTGCGGTCAAAGTTGTCCGTGTTCGAGCGTTTGCGGCACATTAGGAATGGGCCACTCTTTTAATTATTTCCTCGTGCCGCAAGGGAGTCAAGTGTGGTTCCGTGAAAGTCCTCATGTGCTGTGCAGTGCATCAATGCACGCATGTACACCAGCATGCGATAACTGAGTTGGGCCTGTGAGTGGCTTGGCAGGGTTATTGATGAACCAGACTTGTACACCAGTCACGCGGTTATTGGCGACTCGGTTGAGGATTGCTGTGTGTGACACACGTGCTGTTGCATCTCACAGATTGACCACAATAAATGTGTTTGCCCTCGATTTGGAGCATCTGCCCACGTCCTTCATTTCGAGTGTTCAACATATTTTGGCGAGCCTGGCAGGAGAGTTTCCCAGAGTTTACTGACGGGGATCAACTCTTTCAACGAGACGGACCAAGCAATTGGACATGCTGCATATGTAAAGACAGTCGTGCAAGGATCTGAACGGTCTTCACATCATGGCACTGGAACAGCTGCAGGGCAAGGCCAGTGCTGCTTTGAATCAGCTGCAGAAAGCCCAGCTCATGGAAACATGCAGATATTTGAAGTGTTTCAATGATGATAAGACTGGTGAAGATAAAAGCAGACGGGGTTTGATTCGTATGGCAGAAAAAGTACTCGAGGAAGTTGAAGACCAAGAAGAAGAAGATGATGATGCCTGTGCATGTGTTCAAAACCTGCTGTCTTTCATTGAAACAATACAGCAGAAAGACAGCAAGCGAAAGGTCAAACACTGCCACCATCAAAACTATCTGAAGATATGGATGGTGAAATACAAGTGTCACAAGAAGAATCCAGAAAAACCCTTGAGGAAAAGAAAACCTAAAGTGAAGGTGGATCAAAAATCACAGCAGCATTGGATACCGTACGAATGGACGGACTAGAAAATGTGCCGGAAGTCACAATAGGAAGATAGTTCAGGATCTGCGGGCAGATTTGTGAAAGAGGGCAGAAAGACAAGTTATTTTACACCAATCTGATGCACCAGATTGACACAGGAACCTGTAAGGGCCATGCTGAGTGTGACATCATTGAGGCAGTTGTCAGAGCAATCAGTCCTGGTCTAAATTTGAGGGACATGCTTGAAATAAAAACTGGTTTGACCATTTACAAGTTAAAAACCATTTTGAAGGGACACTACAGAGAAGAAAGCACATCTGATCTCTATCAGAAGTTGATGAATATATCTCAGGAGCCAAGAGAAACTGCACACAACTTTTAGTTCCGAGCTATCGAATTAAAGGACAGACTATTATTAGCAACTAAAGAAAAAGGAGCTGATGACGAGTACAATCCGGATTTGATACGCAGGAAGTTCCTGAGATCGATTGGCACAAGATTACTCAGTGACCCAATACAATTCCAAATAAAGCCCCATCTGGATGACATCACTGACACTGATGAGATGCTGATTGAAAAAATCAATGAAGCAGCCAGCTTGGAACTTGAGAGACAAAACAAACTCAAACTGAATTTGGCTTCCAAAATGAGGAGGATGAATGAACTTGCAAGCTGATTTGGGAATGCCAGGACCAAAACAAAGAAGGGCAACAAGACATCAGAAACTGAAAGGCCATCTCGAGTTGGGATTGAAAGATGGTCAGAGAGTTAAGGGCTGAAGTCGCAGAGATCTGGAGGAGGTGGCAGAATGATGCCACCCCAGACACCAAGCGAGGACACTGGAAACAACCAGCCCAAGACAGAGAATGCGACAAAGAGGCTGTAGGATGTGCCAAGAGGCTGGAACAGGTGGGACATGTGACCATTGTTTCAAATGTGGCCAGCCGGGACACCTGGCCCGTGGATGTCGAACCTCTCGACAGCAGCAGGGAAACTGGCGAGGGCGGCTGCAGGGGGACCAGCAGTAAGCTACACGCCAGGGTCCCAAGAGTGTCACTACTGCTTATGTGAAGAGAATGATGTTGTAAGACTGCAGAAGTGCCAGGGCTGTCACGCAGTACAGTACTGCTCGAGTACCTGCCAAAAACAACACTGGCAAGAACACAAGGAACTCTGCAGAGCAATCAACACATTACAGAAGGAAACAGAATGTGAAAAGACACCAGAGTGGAGAAACCCAAATATTGGCAAGGTTAGCTTTCTCAGGCCTACATGTAACAACAGACTGTTAAAGTTAATTAGGAAAAGATGCATGGTGAAGTGTTTACTGGACCACGTATCAACATCTGCCCTTTGGGACACAGGAGCACAAGCCAGTGTTATAAATGAAGCATGGCGAAATTAACATCTACCAAAGTCAATAGTGAGACCAGTTGTCGAGCTCTTGGGGACTGGTACAATTACTGGAATGGCAGTTAACCAAACAGAAATACTATTCACAGGCTGGATAGAGGTGGCATTCAGATTGAACAGTAATATGGGGACCAGTCAGTGCTTTCTCATTCCAATGCTGGTATCCAGTGACCCCAGGGTTGCAGAAGATCCCATGATTGGTTTTAATGTCATCGAGGAGGTCATCAATGGGCTGGTGGAAGGAGGAGAGCTAATTGCGGACCCCATTAAAGTGGGGGGTGGTGGGTGCGGCTTTCTCCATCACTCCGGGAGACACAAACGTCCTCGTTCACCTGTTGTCTTCTGGCAACCGGGACAGTGATGGTGGGGCAGTCAAAACAGGCAAACAGAGAGTGGTGCTACCACCAGCTCAAGCCACAATGGTTCGAAGTTGTGCTCATTTGGGACAGCTGGAGGAAGATTCATTGATGCTGTTTGTCCCTGAAGAGAAGCCCCAATGGCCAGAGGGTTTACACATCAATGAGGTCCTGGTGACGCTGTGTAGAGGCAACTCATCCTGCATACCAATCTCAGTGATCAACACAACCAAACACAGCATCATACTTGATCAGCAGGTCATCCTAGGACACTTATAGCCGGTGAAATCTGTGTATCCAGCAGCAGTAAGACCTGTGGGGTATCACCAAGGCATCCCTATTCAGGATCAGACATGCCAAGAAACACAGGGTGACCACACAACTGGTGCAGCAAAAGCTAAGGGGCTGCAGCTGAGGCCAAAAGTTCAAGAGCAAGGCGAAAAATGGGACCCACTGGTAAACCTGGACCACCTAACAAAGGAACAGAAAAGAGCCACCAAGATGATGCTCAGAGAGGAATGCCATTCTTTTTTTAGGGATGACAATGATGTTGGGAGCATACTTTCATTGGAAATGCATATCACTCTCAAGGATAGGACTCCAGTGCAAAAGACGTACATTGCCGTACCAAAACCATTGCATAATGAAGTTAAGCAGTATCTTCAAGACTTGATCAATCGAGGCTGGGTGACAAAATCAAAGTCATCATATTCTTCACCCATTGTCTGCGTAAGGAAGAAAGAAGGAACCCTGAGACTATGTTGTGATTACCGAGAGCTGAACCAGAAGTCGGTTCCTGACAGGCATCCCATTCCAAGGATCCAAGGCATGCTTGACAGTGTGAGTGGGAGTTCTTGGTTTTCTGTTTTAGACCAAGGGAAAGCCTACCATCAAGGCTTCCTCGATGAAGAAAGTCGCCCCCTCACAGCTTTTATCACACCATGGGGATTTTATGAGTGGGTGCGTATTCCCTTTGGTTTCAGTTCATCACCAGCAGAATTCCAGAAGAGCATGGAGGACTGCCTGTCCGGCCTTTGGGATGAAATCTGTCAGCCTTATTTGGATGACAACCTTGTTCACAGCAAGTCCTTTGAAGATCATGTGCGGCATGTACAGATGGTCTTGCGTCGGTATCAACAGCATGGTGTCAAACTGACAGCCAAGAAATGTGAGTTGTTCCAGAGCAAGGTTCGATACTTAGGCAAAATTGAGTTGGGCCTGTGGGTGGTTGGCAGGGTTATTGATTAATTGGACTTGTACACCAGTCACGTGGTCAATGGCAACTCGGTTGATCAATGCTGTGTGTGACACACGTGCTGTTGCATTTGACAGATTTAGCACGATGAATGTGTTTGCCCTCTATTTGGAGCACAAACCCACGTCTTTCATTTCGAGTGTGCAACACGTTCCGTATCCTAGCGTGTATATTTGTATGTATGTGCAGTGAACTTCTTTCCCACCGTACGTGCTAATGGGAGGTGCCGGGGGAAGGACAACAGGCTAATTGTGCCTGTTAGGGGAACGGGAGTGGAGTGGTTAGCGCACTGCGCTACGAACCCGGCGACCCGAGCTCGACCTCCCGCTCGTGAACCGATAACAGGAGGTGACTATTTGGGCCCGTCCTGGAGCAACCCAGAGATCGATTCGACCTTAAACGAGTACCTGGTGCGGTGTCTAAACATTACCACTGGGGAGACAAAGGCGCCCGGGTGTGGTGTTGGCCACCCACCACTATTAAGGCTGCAGGCACACGAAGGGGTGGTGACCAACGCCACGCCCGGCCACCTTTGTCTCCCCAGTGCTGAAATATACACACTGCACCAGGTACTCATTTGAGGTTGAGTCGACCTAGGGGAGGCCTAGCACCGATTCATATAATTATCAGTGGTGAGCGGGAATCAAACTCGGGTTTTGGTCGCACACCGCGCAAACCGCCACACACACACATATAAAACAACTGCCGTTCGCCAATAAGTGACGGTGATGTAACCTCAGCACTTGTGCCAGGCTAGGTGCACCTTGAGGTCATGTGACGCATCGAAGGATCACTGGCAGGAGGTCAAGGGAGAGACCCATCCATGCATACAGACAGACACAGAACGAAATTAACTCTCTGACAGTCTGACTCAACATGTCGCATGGACACCATTGAGCAAGGGCAGACGATTGCACAAGGCTGTTGTGATGCGATTGTTTGGTGTGCAAGATTTGGGATTAATTTCTAAGCTCTTCACAGCCGTGTATCTGCCTGACTGAGCGCTCGCTCACATAAACGTTGGCCACCGCATAAATCAGGCAAAGAATTTGACTTCGGTCTGCGAGAGCCAAGCTTATACATTCCGCAGATGATATATTGGACAGCCCCATATTAAATGGACTATTTGGCAATGTGTAAACATGCTTGATTCAATTACACCGTAGTCAGAAATGCTCCGGATCAGCTTTTTTGTTCACTCCGCTTCTTATTACTTTTTTTTTTGTGGAAAACGAATTAGCGTCGGTAATTAGATACACGTGCTGATAACCCACTCCACTGTGAAGAGACTGGCTCCAACTTTCCCATTGCTTCACATGTCATTAGGAATGTTTACGTTCATTCATTCACTTCTCAAAAGAGCCAGAGATGTATTCACTCTTCCATCCAAAAATCGCCGATGTTCATTCAGTTGTTTTTTATTACGTGAATAATCTATTATTTTTTGCCATAAATTGATATTGAATTCACTCATTTATCTATTGCGTCAATCATTCCGAACATTATTATTATTACTTCACTCCTTGAGTCGTTCATTAATTTAACCCAAAAATAATGTGTTGACTTCTCGTTGCTAAACCAATTAATTAATTATATCCATTAAAAAAAATTACTCCTGAAGACCTTCAAATTAATCCATCCGTTGAGCCACGTGTTGCAACTTGCCGCATTTTTCAGTTTCATCGCTCTTGTGACGTCACGAGCGCACGTGACAATACTCACGTGCACGTGACCATGTCGCGAGTGCACGCAATCATCTGCTTGCGATGATTTCCCCTTACAGGATGGGGAGCTTCAAACGAGACACAAATTCACGTAAAAACCAAACAGCCACTTGTGCATATGCAAGGAGTACATTGTGGTCCTATTTTCTTAAATCATCATCGCGTAAAGAGAGATTGCCATCAGTGACAATGGAGGCTGACGTCACTAATTTGTTGGTAGTGTGTGGGGGGGGCGACAGCTGCTTGGTGGAGGTGTGTTTTATTAGGGGGGGATGTCTCTGCCCACCTGGACGCACGAAGATCACCTCTGTTGCTTTAGCGAATCGGGCAGCAGTGATGACGATTTCACTTCCTTCTGAGAGCAGTTATCCTTCACGTGGGTGCTGCTCGCCCCCGTTCACCCCCCCCTCCCCCATACCGAACACCAGCGGGTTCATGGCCTGGTTTTTTTTATTTACAAAAAGCTAAACTTACCGAAAGAGTTATTTTATTTTTGTTCAATGTATGATGCAATGCTCACTGGGAAAACAAACAGCTGGGGAACGTGAATATGTCGACTTTTAATGGAATTTTTTTTTATAGGAGCCGAGCAAGGGGGGGAGACGAACGAGGGTGGGAGGCAATGGGTAGACACCGCACTTAATATCCAAGCAGTGCAGGTGGTGTTTAATTGATGCAGAATCTTATTGGTTTCATTTCTGTGACACATTCAGAGCGTGCTTTGTTGTGTTCTGTCATAACAGGGGATTGCGAAATGTCCGAGCGACGCGTGTTGTTGGAACAGGGTGTCTGCAATTAGAACAAGGAACGGACAAACACATGAGCACGCGAGGTGGTGCCGGATGACCCCTTCTCGACAGCGACTTCGGCGCATCTGTGGGGATATCAATATGTGTAGGGTTCTCAACATGTGTAGAGATCTCAACATGTGTAGAGATCTCAACATGTGTAGGAATCTCAACA
>CM025660.2:1073893-1107162 GCA_014621495.2 Entosphenus tridentatus | reverse complement strand
AGCGAGCCTGATCCGTAGGCTTGCCGAGTGAAGTTGACGAGTGGACGTCTCCGTGGAGGTGGCTGTGATGGGAGAGTGATGCGCAGTTTACACGCGGGGCAAACCTCAGCAACACCGGCACCATCATCAATCATCACCCCCCACCGCTCCGGCCCTGCACTGCTGTAGTCGGAGTCACTGGAAGGGTAGCAACAACAATAATAATGCAGACGCTGTCTCCCCGACAGACCTGGTCTTCACCTGAGGACGGCTGCTTGCGTTGTGGCCGAAACGTCGTGAGAATTATTTTATTATGTTTTATTTTTATTATTTCCATTCTACGTGACGTTACCGAAAGAACCAAGAAGAAGAATAATGCACTTTACTGGGACACGTGGTTGGGCTGTGTTCTCAGGTTGTGACACGTGGTTGTTCGGCATTGATGGCCGGACGTTACTCTCCACGTGCTGGAAACTTCTCAGGAAACAATTGCGCCTTTTCAGGAAGGTTATAGTTCATAAAGATACTCCACGTAACATGTGTAAGTAAGATTTCGGACACATCATCCGATGGGGTCAATATATTTGTACTAGTTTAACACGTAGGCTTTCGCAACCAATATTATGAACCTGTATTATGTACGTGAGTACTGCTTTGCGAGACTTAAACAGTGATTCTACTCCTATAGACTGGCTCTTGCCATGGTAACGATTGACTCGATGTGCTCCAGTCAATTCTCATTTAAAAATCAAATAAAACGTGTATCCAAACTGCCCTAACCAAACCTTGCCAGATAAAACAGACCCAGATCTGCTTTTCTACATAAGGGATGTCCCAATGTGTATGCATCTTTGTGTGCATGTCTGTGTGCATGTCTGTGTGCATGTCTGTGTGCATGTCTGTGTGCATGTCTGTGTGAATGAGCATCGTAGGGCAGCACGCTAACCGCCACACACGTATGTACAAAGCCAACGACAAAGATCCCCCGTGTAGCCTTAACAGACTGTCGGGGCAAGTGCTGTTAGCGAGCACCTATGAAGGGCGGCACGGCACACGATGGGGTGGTTGGCCAACACCACGCTCGGCCGCCTTTGTCTCCCCAGTGGCGATGTTTACACACCGCACCAGGTACTCATTTGAGGCTGAGTCGACCTAGGGGAGGCCCAGGACCGGTTCAGATAATCGTCATTGGTGTTGGCCGTGAGCGGGAGTTGAACCCGGGTCGCGAGGTTCGTAGCGCAGCGTAGCGCTAACCACTACACGACCACTACACGCATGTACACACACACAGACACGTACAACTGATACACACAGACACACACACACACACTCGCTTATGAATCATTCTGTCTTATTGAAACCACTTCCCAGGTCTAAATTGTAAAATAAACTAATGATTGCAATGGTAAACGACCGCAGTTGTAAATTAAAAAAATTAAAAGTAAAAATAAATATTTCCCAATTTATATCATTTACAATGTAATTATGTCAGTAATAAGAAACATGCCAGAGGCACGTACCCCTTCCAACATTGCCAGGCACACGGACACGTGTTTTTAAATTTTATTGAAAGCAGATCATTCGTGGTGAAATTGCCTCAACATAATAATAATATATTAGCGGTGAATCTCAACGGTCTTCCCACAGGAGTCTAATATTAGCGGGCTTCTTGTGTTTGTATGATGCATATTATTCACAGTTTAAATTAATTATTGAGTTCATGCGATACACATGTGCATCCGCGTTTGTCGATCCACTGGGGGTTGTTTGACCATACTTCACCACAATGGGCCAGGTGGCGGAGCCATCGAGGTGTATGCACGTGTCCATCGTATGGTGTCGCAGCCTGTAGCAAGCTGTTTGTGCGTGGTTTGTCGCCCATGCAAACACCGTCCCGGCTCAAGTTTGTGTCGCTTCCGAGATCTGATGGGAGATCAGGTGAATTCCGGATGATTTTGTCATAGGCAAATTACGCTATACATGTATAAGTATTATCATCATCATCATGATTTCGATTTAAAGCTTTCGTGACTGCAGGAATTCATCTTCTTGGTTCTTTCGGTAAAGTCACGAAACGTCGTGAGAATTATTTTATTATTTTTATTATTTTTATTATTTTATTACTTCCCTTCTACGTGACTTTACCGAAAGAACCAAGAAGATCATCATGATTTCAGACATTTTTATGGGTAGCGCCATGGCACAGTGATCACTACACTGTGAAGATGATGTCACCGATCTTTTGAGCTCATTTCAATCGATCTCTCCACACTCGGGACACAGGTCACACACGCCATGCAAAAAGCGTTCCTGGCATGAGAATCAAATTTAAATGTTCAAGACTCGGAGCTGAAATGTTGTCAAACTGAGTTAACGATCAAATAAACCCATGGCAGTGAAGACCCGATTAATTTCCAGGGCTGGGATTTAGTAAAACAAAATTTCCAATGCAAAACATATTAGATATATATTGCCGTGTGCGTTCACCACCCGAGGACATCGTGTAACCGTGGCTGACTTGCCGAGATCGGCAAGCCAGCAACGTTCCCGGTGATGCTGCGTCAATCATCTGTCACGTGAGCCACCCAAGCAAGCTTGGCACACTCTTTCGTGAATGTGCACATTCAAGTAAAAAAGAAACACATTTGCCGTGAGCGTATTTAACTCTCAAAGAGTCCAAAAGGGTTCACACTCAAATTAGCATGGGGGCGGCACTCATCTGCAGTTTACATCCAGGAGCCACAGAGCCGCTTCTGAAATCCATTCACGTGACCTTTTCATTAACACATTTCCCCACATGACCTGCCCACAGGGAAACGTTCATTGGTACGGCTGGATGTACTGACGTGGCATTTACTGAAAGCAGGGCCAAGAGCATCCACTGACTAAACTCGAGAACCCGATTAAAAAAAAACTATTTACACTATTGTTTATTTTACCAGGTAAAACCCACTGAGCTATACAGATCTTTGTCAAAAGCGTCCTGGCCACGAATAATCGCCCAACAAAGTGGATTCTCACTTGGAAATGTAAAGCAGACAAATATTCTAAACGCATGTTTCTAAACGTGGAGGGAAAAACCGGACGACCCGGAGAAAAATCCACGCGACTACGGGGAGAGCACACAAACTCGAAATATACAGCAGCAGGCGTCAGGGTCGTGATCGAACCCACTACCTCCTGTATACTAGGTGAGGTCGTTAGCATCTCCAAGCCACCGTGGCGCCCTAATCACGCGGGCAACTGGCGACGTCTGGCCTCAAACCCACCATCTCGGCGGGGCTGGCTCTGCCTCTCCGACACGGTGTTAGCCTCCTGAGCCTTGTGGCCACCTCCACAAAAACATGTTTTTCGTATTTTATAAATATATATTTTCATGACCAAGTGTCAGGAATGAATTGAGCTTTTGTTCACCCAGGGCCAGCGCCCGGATTCAGCGACGTCCCAGCCGTCGTGAGCAGCTGGGAGGGTCTTAAGAGATACGGGGGAATTAGGGCTGAGGTTGGCACTGTCTGGTTTCTGCAGGCGCGGCGTGCGTGGCCATGGGATGGCTGAGATCGTAACCCATATGGGAAATTAAATAAATAAAGCCACTGACTGAGGCCAGGACGTGACTTAATGTCTTATGTTTTCTACGAACGTAAACGAAATGACAATGGCTCCATTCTGGTTATTAATGTGCTTATCATTTTTTTTTTCAAATTGTGGTTTTTGTTCTGTATCACGGTTGCTCAGCCACAAACCCCAAAGGCGCCAATGGCAAGCGGCCAGCAACAATCAGCACTCTTGAATGTGTAACAGATGAGAGTGTGATTTGGTTCCTGGATTGAACATGGTGATTATAAGAACCTGGGGGAAAATAACTGATGGGAGGAAATTCCGAAGTGCAGCAGTGCAGGGAAAGAAGCAGATCGAGAAGTATGGTTTGTTATCCGCTTTGTGGTAGTTGAACAAAGTATCGATGATACGACACAGTCAGTCGAGTAGACCAAATCATCGGCATGGGTGGAGGAATTAATGAGTGAAGCTCATGGGAACAGCAACCGTGGTAGTAGCGATAGCAGAGTGACAAGGAGGCGATTGGCTGCCGGTGAGCGAGTGATTGGAGTGAGTGAGTGATTGTTTCTGTGCTGCAAACAGGAAATGTTCTTGCTCATCTTGTCAATCTCAAAAAATCCCAAGCCAGACTTGGCCAGCCTTGGGAATGTGATCATTATGAAAGTCATAACTTTTGCCAAAAATACTTCATGTATATTATATTTTTTTACGATTTAAAAACAGATTTGTTTAAAGAGTTTTTAAGTCAGCTGTGCCAGGATTTGGCAAGGATATAGCCCTAACACTTTTCAACCAGGCAAACGGAGAGCACAGACTTACGATATTTCTTGACTTATCGCTATAACAACAAACAATTACATTTATTTAAGAACCCACAATTTTTTTAAAAAATGACAAATATACAAATTATAAAGAATTACGATAACATTATTACATATTTTTTGATGTAAAATCTTATCAATGATTCTCATCCCACTCTTTAAAATATCGGTACTCTACAAGTGACTGATCTACAAGGGGGTCAAAGGTGCACGTAAGCTGCGATACTGGAACGCCACATTTCTTCCCCTATCACTTTTGTAGTCTTTCGCTGAGACGAAAGGAAAGGGCAAGCCATCATTTAGCAGGACCATGAGTGCGTGTTTTGGCAAGTTGGGAGGAAAAGCGACGAGTCAGCAAATTTTGAAGTGCGCGTCGAGACCCCAACACGCTGCCACCCACAATGCCGCGAAATTGCTGACGAATCTTCTCCCCCTCCCCCCCACTTGCCCCCCCCCACATCCCAAGGCGCTGGGCCTCTGCTCACGATCTGCCACAGCCTAAATCTTCAAATATAGAACAATAGAATCACAAAAGACATTGTGAAAATACACTCATTGAAGATTTCCTGGATATATCACTGGCATAAAAAATATATATATACAAAATATGCGGGGTTAGTGACTTTCTGCTACCAAGTGTACGGAATGGCTGTTGGTATCCATGGGGATCGAAGTCAGCTTAATATTCAGTCGGAGTTTAGCCGAATTTAAGTGAAATGCCTCATTTAATGCGATTATGTTTTGTTATTTTGTGGGGTCAATGGGTATCTGGGAGGAGCCCACTGACTCACGGTGAGAACTCCGGCCCAATCGCAGATGGCTGAAACCCGGATTAGAACCCAGGATCCCAGCGATGTCACCCCGGGGTCAAGGCATGGGTACAGGCGTCGCTGAGATCCTGGGTTCAAATCTGAGGAGGGGACACAGCCAAGAGGACATCCAACCGCAGAGATTTGGCTACGTACGGTGAGAAGGAGGTTCAGCATGCGCACATACGTAGAGATGGAGAGATGGAATCAATTGGCGCACACAGGCGTGACTGGCATCACAAGAGCACGCATGGCAGATGGAGGTGGGTTTTTGGG
The DNA here is from genome assembly GCA_014621495.2 of Entosphenus tridentatus. Taxonomy (NCBI): domain Eukaryota; kingdom Metazoa; phylum Chordata; class Hyperoartia; order Petromyzontiformes; family Petromyzontidae; genus Entosphenus; species Entosphenus tridentatus. Next base: position 1,101,719 of record CM025660.2, on the reverse strand, counting down.
GGCCTTCGTGTAGCAGTTTATAGATCGTGACTGACGATAACGCTCTGGTTTAACACAGCAGCACGTGTACACATGGTGTGTGTGTGGATGTGTGCGCGCCATCTGTCTATCGGTGGGTCATTGGGGGCCCTGTGAAAACTACAGCGTTTGGTGCCCCCGATTCAATTCACGAACTCCTAGCTAGTTGACAGAAGAGATGGAGGTCAAGAGAGGCGGGTAGCGGAGGTGAGAGCACACAAATGTAGTCAATAAAGAGGTGAGAGAGATTTAATTGGCGTGTAATGTTAATCCGCTTGTTTTGTGTTTACGAGGATCTCACTTTGAGCTCAATATTCGATGGGCCGCTGTCCCACATTTCTTGTCACGAATCCAGCCCCACCGCCCCCCTCCCCGCTTGGGTTTTTTGGGGGGCGCCCTGAACTTAGCCGTCGTTGCCATCGGTCGGCCCCGTGCTCGCTCGTCCCCTCAGCCTTGAGAAGACGTCTGGAAGACATTAGGGGCCCTGAGCGTTTTGAGTACAGTGCGTGTTGCTTTTGTGCTGCAGCCACAACGTTCCGTTTCAAATAATTAAATTGAGAGAAAATAAAAAGTAATAACGATAACGCCGTAGTGTACACACTCTATGAAGCCTCGTGGAGTGCTTGGAACGCCACAACAATGATTTAGTCGGCGCGCGTATGCGGCGATGTGGGTACACGTGCATTTGCCGAGTCGCGAAATTTATCGTGGGGCGGTGAAAGTTCCCTTCGTACCAAATCGTCATCTCGCAAGAGGCTGTTCTGAAGGGACTTCAGAGGTAGTTCTGTAACGTCGCCTCGCAAGAGGCTGTTCTCCGACACATTGAGACAGAGTGATGCACTGCTCACTGTGGACGTTCCAGTGGGAACATTCTTAGTCGAATAGGCTGACACCCGTATTAGAATCTATTTCTCTCGGGGCAATGTGAACAAGACGCGAGAGCCGATGATTGAGGACACGTGCAGCATGGCGCGTGTTACCTCGGTGTGTTCTGGGTCGTTTTTGTTTTCTTTGCTACCTTGGCCCAATCTCGATAAATCGGAGTTAGATAATTAATCAACGCATTATATATATACATTTTACATTTAGTGACTTTCTTACCATTTGCTCTATTTTGCACTCCCATCGTTGTTTTTTGTTGTACTGTTTGCTGTTGCATGTGTGAGTAAAAGAGCTTCATAGCCCATCGGATTCCTCCCGCGGTCTCAAGAAAGATTCTGTTGAAGATTCCGACGCGTGGAGTCGAGGCGCTTCACGACATCGGGGGTCCACGGGCACATCGTGGCATTGGCTCCGCAGTGCACTCTTATAAAAACAATACACATCAGCGTGTAACATCGTCGAGGGGTTTTATTCCTTAATGTTAATGAACATTGCCAAACGCTTAGCATCGAATATCGTTTTACACAAACCTCCCTCGGGCTGATTTGTTTTTGCGCTTGCTCTCACGCGATTTATCAGAATGTTTAATCAAGCAAATAAATCTTGCCTTAAAGCTTTCGTGTCTGCAGGAATTCATATTCGTTGGGTCTTTCGGTGAAGCCACGTAGATAGAATTTTGTTTTTATATCACGAAGTTTCGATCGCAGCACAGGCGATCGTCATCAGGTGAAAACATATAGCGGGATAGCTGCCTCACCTGATGACGATTGCTTGTGCTGCGATCGAAACGTCGTGATTTTTTTTATTATAATTTTTCTATCTACGTGGCTTTACCCAAAGACCCAAAGAATAAGCAAACAAATATCGAACATAAACTTGACAACAACAGCTCCACACGGCCGCTCGTGTGTAATGTTGATGCCACATGGCAGGACGGGGGGAGGGCGTGGAGGTACACACGGGAAGAAAATGTCACGCGTCGCCACGTGCATCCACAACCCTTAAACAGAATCTTCGGAATATTTATTAATACTGGAGGAATCCCATCAGCTTTCAAGCTACTTTTTTAAACACATGTCCAGTAGTTTCACAGATGTCCAGTAGTCCAGATGGTGAGAGATGGCAGGGTTTCTATTGTTGTTGTTGTTGCGATTGTTGCTAAAACGTTGCGAAGCACTGCTCTAACAAGTGGAAAATGGTCGTGAGGTAATGCACTCCAGGCATGTCGCGGTCACTCGAGCTGCACCTGCCTGGTCGCCCGCCTGACCGCCAACCTGAGCTCCCACCTGAGCTCCTACCTGATTAGCTGCCTGACCGCCTACCTGAGCTCCCACTTGAGCTCCTACCTTGATTAGCTGTCTGATCCCCTACCTGATCTCCTACCTGATTTGTGGATGATCACCCACCCGACCGCCTACCGGCCGTTGCGACAGAGCGGCGTCGGTGCCAGGCCACTCGGTGACCTGGAGCTGAGTCATTGCGTTTGGGTGCGTCACGTGACTGCGAATACGGTGATGGATGATCTACTTTACTTAATTATATCACATAAGTCATGCGAGGTAATTAAATACATGGACAAAATACAATTAATGTAACAGTTGTTTAATGTTTCCCCCCATAAGGATGTGAGTTCGAGCTCATAATTATTTGGCGTACCGCTCATTTTGCTTTCATGACATAGATGGGGCCCTAAGCCTTTTGCTTTATTTGCTTACGCCCAGCACCAATCACGGCAACGATAGCGAGCGATGACAATGATGACGACGACGACGATGGTAATGCGTGTCTCTCGACGTTGTGTCTGCACCGTGCCAGCCACACGCCTGGCACAATCACCGCTCCGCCGGTGCCGAGGTTGCAAGGCGACGTGGAGCGCGATGCATTTTATTTGGAGCCTCCCCCCCCAAACCTCCACCACCACCACCTCTCACCTCAGACAAACGGATTACCCATAATATAGTGGGTCGCCACGGCGACTGGAAAAAAATAAACGTTTCTGAGTTCTCCGTCCGGCTGCGGTATGTGGCACGCGAGCGGAGCGTTGTGGAATTTAATATTTTTTTAATCGGCTAATCCGTCCAAAGCTTACAGCGAAAACGCATTATTCCGCTGAAAAGGAATGGGCGTTTAGTAATCAACCAAATTTGAGTTCACAGGCCCCTGGCTGAATGCGTGCGTCCAAGCTGCCAGGGTCAATGTGAGCTCTGTCAGTCGAAATAGGAGCGGGGGGGGGCTGTGATGGTTTTCGATCGATTCTTAGATTCAGTGGGACAGCTATCGCCATAGAAGCGAAACCAAGCAAAAGCGTTGGGCCCCAAGGGACTCAAGGCGTCATGAGATTTACGAAATAAAGTTGGGGTGAATCAAAAACCTGCTGAAATTCTAATCCCAGTTAACGACGATAAACTAACATTAAAAAGGCAATGCAGCTCTCTCATCTATCTCTCTTGTCTTGATATATATTTCAACTCACGACGTCACATATGTCTATATTTAACTGAGATTTTATACATTGATAGGGGGGGGCTCAAACAAGCCCCCCCCCCCCTGTGAGCTAACACCCTCGACCGCTTCGATTCATAGTTCTTCAGCACACGATAAGCAAGCAACATCAATGTGGCGTGTGTAAGAATCGATGTGACGGCCACGCGGCACAACAACAACAACCGCCATTCGCCAATTAGTGGCGGTGACGTCACCACGGCGCTTGTGCCAGGCTAGGTGCACGTTAAGGCCATATAAAGTGTCGAACGCCCGCTGGCAGGAGGTCACGGGGCAGACCTAGCAGGTGCCATGGGTCGACTGACTCAGATGACTGGCCGATGCACCACCTGTGCCCCCCACTGCCAACTTTCTGTGTTTTAGCCACACGGCGCTCCGTTGTTGTGAGCGTCGCTCCTCTGCCCTGTGTGTCACGCAAGCCTGGGCAGGCCCTCGGCCTGAGCGTCGTGACGCGCTCCGTTACGACTTCGCCAGTTGTGCGCCCAAAAATACATCAATAATTTACGAACTTATCATAAAGGGCCATGATCAGCAGAGGTCGCAACCGGGTACCCGATACCCGTACCCTACCCGATACCCGGCTACCCGTACCCGGCTGGGTACCCGTTTGTGACCCTGGTGAGGCCGGGTACGGGTACGGGTAGGCCGTGAGTCACTGGTGAGTAACTGTTTGTCACTCATTTCCCAACGTCTTGTCTCTTCTCGGCCGGGTACGGGTAGGGTACGGGTACGGTCGGGTACGGGTACCCGTTTGCGACCCTGGTGCGGCCGGGTACGGGTACGGGTAAGGAATCAAAACCTGTTTGCGACCTCTGATGATCAGTCACTGCCGGATGAAGGCCTCCCCAAGCCCTCGTCACCTGTCACGGTCCTATGACACAACGATCCACCTCGACTCATGCACGGGCTAAATTAATCGCTCCATCTCCGTGGCGGACGAGCTCTCCGCTTGAGCTCACTACTGAAAAAAACAATTTACCGAGGAAAGCCTGAGTCTCAATATTGCTTTTCAAGAGGGTTCTGCTACAACATTGAAAACTTTCGCCACTTCTATGATGGAGAGTTTGGCTTCACCTGGGACTAAACCAGAGCAGAGTACTCCAAAAAAAAAACCCAATACGCGCCAGAGGGCACCACGGAAAGCCCCACACAGATAGATTCAGGACAGTCGATTGCTGTTCGAGGGCGCTGCTTTGGCCAAGTGGGTGGCTTTTTGACGGCTTATTGCAGAGCGTCACGGTTCGAGTCGAGCAGCAGTCCTGATCGCTACCGCAGTGAGCAATCACCACGATAAATACCACACGCGTCATCTGCTTCACTCTGGATGTTAAAGATCCCCTGGACGTCATTTGCAAAATTCGAAATTGACACCGCAAATTACTCAATTTGGACTCTACAGAGCGGCAATCATCGCCTCCCTACTGGCAGACTAATGCCCCGGGTCACTTGCAAATGAGATTCAGTCCATGGTCGCTTGGGAATTCTCATCTGCTCGAACAAAATCAACTTGAACACTTGCAACTTGCACCGCCACTTCCTGGGCACCTCCCAGCCGACAATCAAATCGCCACGAACGCACCCAACGTCGCCAGGCTTGGGAAGCCAAGCAAGCACGAGCCTGGTGTAGCATTTGCACGTGAAACTGCCTGGGAATGCCAGGATACTGTGGCCTTGGGCTGCGATGTGGTTAAGAGGTGGCAGTACAGCAACAGATTACATTATTTTGAGGGCAACCCCCCTCGTATCTGCGGTGGGTTGTGTCGTGTCACTCCGCTTCCCTCTTGCCAATAAAGCCAACCCGCTTCATGAATAGAACTGCCGACCGTTCCAATGTTGCTGGACCCTCATAATGGAAGAGTTGTTGAGACTCTCCTGGGAAATAGAATAACAGGCGTGATTAAAATTCAGTGCATTGTTTGTGCTTGCAATGAAAAGTCAATGCGGCACGCAAACATTGCCACGTTCCAAACGCCACGTGACGTAAACACAGGGCCGAGGTGTAAAGCACAGCGTACCGTGAAGCCATCGTTAACCTCATGCGACGTGAAATCGAATTCAAAACAACAACAAGAATAATTAGCGCAACTGTTGAACACCGAGTAAATGTCTGAAGGAGACACGTGTGTGCATGTGCGCACACAAGAACGTTTAATACTAATGTTCGACTGTTGTGCTACATTTATTACACAGCTGTTGAATTTTGGAAGAAGGTTCAGAGATGTTGGGTGGAGGGGGAGTTAGATGCCTGGAAAAAATCTTACCACCCCCCCCCCAACAATGTAAGAAAAAGAGAAAAAGACTTTCTTTAAATTATAAACGCCTTGCAAGAGCTGCCAGGTCACTACGGACTGTAGATTGGCGCCAGCTGTTGAGGCTGTGGCCAAGTTCCGTGATCGTCTCTGGCTGGCGGGAGAGCTTGCCACAGGCCACAGCTGGGAAACCCAACCCCATACAGAGGGCCCTGACACGTGAATAGAGAGCTCAGGCTTAATGCAGAGGGCCCTGACCCATAAATAGAGAGCTCCGGCTCAATGCAGTGGGCCCTGCCCCATGAATAGAGAGCTCAGACTCAATGCAGAGGGCCCTGACCCATGAATAGAGAACTCAGACCCAATGCAGAGGGCCCTGACCCATGAATAGAGAGCTCCGGCTCACTGCAGAGGGCCCTGACCCATGAATAGAGAGCTCAGGCTCAGTGCAGAGGATCCTGACCCATGAATAGAGAGCTCCGGCTGAATGCAGTGGGCCCTGCCCCATGAATAGAGAGTTCCGGCTGAATGAAGAGGGCCCTGACCCATGAATAGAGAGCTCAGACTCAATGCGGTGGGCCCTGACCCATGAATAGAGAGCTCCGGTTGAATGCAGTGGGCCCTGACCCATGAATAAAGAGCTCCAGCTCAATGTAGTGGGCCCTGACTCATGAATAGAGAGCTCCGGCTGAATGCAGAGGGCCCTGACCCATGAATAGAGAGCTCAGACTCACTGCGGTGGGCCCTGACCCATGAATAGAGAGCTCCGGCTGAATGCAGAGGGCCCTGCCCCATGAATAGAGAGCTCCGGCTCAATGTAGAGGGCCCTGACTCATGAATAGAGAACTCATCCTCAATGGGTGCCGCCGCATATTGCTCAGCACGATGTCCTACAATTAACACCACGTCCTGCGAGTGTGTTAAGGTGTAACGCAGGAGGAACACATTGTCCAGCTGTACAGCACAACCGACACAACCTACACAGGGCGGCCGAGATTTCCGTCGGGGTTTGCTCAGAGGACCTTTGCTGTCGTTGGTCGGTCAGCGTTGGGGAGGACTTGGAGATGAGCGGAGTGGGTTTTGTGGAAAAGGAAACGGTATTTGAAATTTTTAAATAAAAAAAACGTTGTGGGCGTTTACTGGAAAATACAGAAACGTCACGTCGGTAAAAATAGTAAAATAGTGTCAGCTTTGGGACCTGTGCCACCGCAACGTCTGTGAGACCCATTCCAGCAGCGGAGCGTTGAATGCAGCAGCTCTGCTCACACTCTGCCCATCTCTCGGGCCAGCCCAGGGCTCGGCAACCCGCAGCTCCAGAGCCGCATGCGGCTCTTTAAGGACTGCTTCGTGACGCGTTATGTATCAAAGTCCCACCATCTTGTATTGACGTGCATTCGCGGCTCTTGAAAGTTCAAACGTCATTAATTAAAATCCCTGTCGAGGGTTGACTGAGCCTTTCATGCCCTTTGGGTTGATGAAATTAGCAGCACTTTGTGTGGAAGTGAACAACGCTTGTCTTGTGGATTAACTCCTCCAGGAATGGTAAAGTCGAATTTTCTCCACATGATTCATGGCAGTAAACCAGATATTTTCGCTGTTCCGTGACTGAGTGTGAAAACAATCATGTACATGAGTTTCAGGTCATCATCCTGTGTGGTGCTTAAGACAGTCTAAGGATGATATTATTTACGTAATAAATTATCATTTGTAAAGTGCAGTTTTTGTTTATTTCCTCCTCGGAGACAGAGAGAATGATTCAGAGGTGCGAGAAACCCACAGACAAGCGGGAAGATTGCCAGAACCTGCGGCAAATATTTCCCGAACTCTGCGGTCCTATATGGGGACGTTTGCCCAACAATTGCACGCAATTCGCCCGTCCCATCCGAATCGTCATCCGCCATGGGGAGGGGTGGAGGGTGGGCACTATAACTGTGGAGAAGACGATCAAATGCGGACAAACCTGTAGCATCAAGTTGCATTGCTGCTAGGGATGTTACCTTCACAAGGAATTGGCCCAATTTGCTCAAAGCGTTGCCCATTAAGGAAAACAACAGACTGAGCTAAGATATTGGAACTAGAAATGTATCGCTACAGAAGGATATCGCTGCATCTAAGCTGGACCCAAAGAATGACCAACTTAGATGGGAAAAAACGCGTTGTAAATAGAAGACCTGATGATGCAGGCAGTGATGAGAAGGAAACTGGCACTGTTTGGACACACGTGTAGGATGGAGAACAGCAGGCAAATTAAAAGTGTGCTGTTTGGAAAAATGTAAGGAACAGGAAAGAGAGGAAGACCTCACAGAGAATGGCTTGACGAAGACGTCAAGAGATTGGTGCCAGGAAGACGTGGCCACTACTTGCACACATTGGCACAGGACAGAGGAAAGTGGGAACAAATGATGGAATGTGCAGTGGACCACCTACAGGCTAGCTGCCCATGGATCGCGATGATGGTGATGATGATGATGATGATTCCCAAAACCTTGAGACCCAAACCGGAGCAAAGATTCTAGATTTGAAGCTTTCGTGACTGCAAGGATTCATACTCTTAGGTTATTTTGGTAAAGTCAGGATTCTAAAAAATATAAATAAATAATAAAAATAATAACAAAAAATATTGAAATAAAATAATAAATCGGTGATTTATTACTTACTATTTTATTTATATAATTATTTATATAAAAAAATTTATTATATAAATAATATACATAAATAAAGCCCTGATTTCTTGCTTTATTTATTTATTTTAATTATCATTTTTTTCCTACGTGACTTTACCGAAAAAAACCTAAGAGTACGGAGCAAAGTAAGCTAAAGTGCACGTGCATTTTGCAGCGACAGCTCTCTCCACCCCGACACCCACACCCGCGAATCCAAAACCCACATACGTCCGAGGACGAACGCGCGTTGGAAAGCGTCGCGCGTGATGATTATTAGCAAACTGCCTGTGGAGTACGTCCAATAATTAATCTGTCCATTGTATGCAGAGCGAGGACAGTCTTGACCGAGGGGCTTTTCACCCTGAGCTGCACCGATCAACTGAAGCTCTCTCTCACTGCACACACGCACCAGCATCCAAGCACCATCCACCTTCAAGCAGCAGCTCAAGGCACACACATGTTTATGTTGACACCTATATAGGTTCACACCTATACAGTCTCTCACCTGTTTAGGCTCTCACCTGTTCAGGTTCACACCTGTTCAGGTCCACACCTATTCTTGTTTTTTTCGTAAAGTCACGTAGGAGGGAAATAATAAAATAATATAAATATAAAAAACAATAAACATTTCTCATCATCAGGTGTGAAATCCACAGCAAGAAAATTTTAATGTTTTCACCTTTTTTCAAAATTTCTTGCAGTGGATTTCGCACCTGATGATGATTGCTTGTGTTGCAGTCGAAACGTCGTGAGCATTTTTATAGTTTTTTATATTTATATTATTTTATTATTTCCTGTCTACGTGACTTTACCGAAAGAACCAAGAATATGAATCCCTGCAGTCACGAAAGCTTTAAATCAGGTCCACACCTGTTCAGGTTAACATGTGTTCAGGCTCTCACTTGTTCAGGCTCTCAATTGTTCAGGCACTCACATATTCCGTCCTTCACCTGTTCAGGCTTACACCTTTTCAGGCTATGATCATTTGAAGGACTTTCAACTCTGGCTCTGCAGATGCGGCACGCTGCATCGTGTGCCGCACACGCCTTAACAGGTGCTCGCTAACACAGCTTTCACCCGGTCGTCTCTTAAAAGCGCGACATGTGGATCCTTTGTGTTGTAGAGGGGACCACGCTGGCTATTGTACGGTTCACTGAGTGGACGGGACATTCCGTCTCTCCCACGCGTTTGCGGGTGTTGGCCGCGTGTTCTTTGCTCCGGTTCCGCTCCCAGCAGCACACCGGACAGCGACACGGCACAGCCGTGAAGACCTACGCCGTGGATTGATCTATCAGCTGCTGAATGATGCACTTTTTAATCTAGATTGGGAAAACGAATTTCCTTCGAACAGCTTGTTGCGTTTAGTTAATTGGTATCTCCCCCGCACCTCCGATTCGCACGGTTGGCTACGTACGGTGCGAAAGAAGTTCAACATACGTGCGTAGACGAAGGACTTCATCCCAAGCCACTCCTGTCCTTCACGCTCGTGCGATGGATAAGGCAGTCTCCTGCACGCGAGCTAATTTCACCGCTCCGTCTCCTCCGTTGACAACCTCACTCTGGCACGTTCACCTGTTAATTAACAGTTGTAATTATGTTAATTAACCTGTGTATGTACCCGTCACGCATGCGTCTCCGTGTGTCTCTCCGCGCTTCCTTGCGCACTTTTCAATTTGTGTTCAGTGTTCTGTGTGGGTGCTTGCCAATGGCCGTGCTTCTCTTCCAGCAGGGATGTAATGGGAAGGACGGGGGGGGGGGCGAGGAGGCACCTGGTGGAGGGGAGGGGCAGTGGCGTGGGGAGAGAAGGCCGAGATTACCCCAGAGCCCCGCCCCCCCATGACCCCCCCTCGCCCACCACTTTGGACTGTGTCCAGGACCCACCAGCAAGGGATCCCCCTGTGGAGCGGCGGATAGCTACAGCAATTATTAGTTGTATTAGCAGTTTTTTTAGCAGTTTCATTCAAATTCCCGTGGTTCGGGCAGGAAGTGCAGCTGGTTACGGGGGGATGGGGGGGGGGCTTCGTTCGCTTGTGTGGTCCCGACTCCCAGGGTGGAAGCGATACCCAGACACGCACGGGACATCCCACTCGTGCAGGAGGAGAAGGAGGATGAGGAGGAGGAGGGGCGGCAAAGTGCCGTTGCGCTAAGGCAGCACCGGGACTTGATTTACAGAAAGAATCGGATTTTTTTTTTTTGGGGGGGGGGGCGGGTTTCATGCCAGATGTGCAACAACAAATAGTATTTATTTTTTACAAAGGGTTTCCCAAACAGCCCCCACTGCGCAAGGCTATCGCAGCGTGAGCAGTAGTAGTAATAACAACAACAATAATAATACATTGCGCTAACGCCGTTGCGTTTTGAGAGGTGAAGAAATGCAACTTTACCCCCGTCGTGTGTCCAACCGAGAATGAGAGAATAATGATTGTTAATTCCCGGAGGGTTGAGATTCGTGGACTTGCTTCTGCAGTCACTTCAATTGGCCTCTACTACGATGACCATTGTGACTTAGTCGAGTTTGTTAATACTGTAACTTGGCAACGACAAAAGAACACACCACAAATCAATAGGAAATGCATTGTAACTATAAACCACGATGAGACTGCCGCTCAAATAGAGGCCACGTCGCTGCTGCGGCCTGCGTTGTCTGTAATGCTCTTGGGTGTCACACTCATTCATTGGCCGATAACACCTTGATATACAGAGAGTCGCAGAGCTTGGGGGAGAATTTGTCACCGGCTCACCACGTGGGTCTCCCTGTCCGGCTTGCGACTGCTGTGCGCGTCACGAGTTGACATCATCAGATATTCACAACAGGGGCACATCATTTAAATTCCATTTGCGGAATGTTTTGTCACATGGCATTCAAACTATATTTTCCTTACTCTAAGAGCTGTGGCAAATAAAATAAAATACATTACCCGCATATATTATTTTAGTAGCAATGGGCCGAGACCTCTGACTCGCCATGCTGGAGAAGTCAGTTGAATTAGAGGTGGCCGTAAACCGGGTTTGAAGGGAATTTCTCAGCAGTGCCGACTCTGTTCCAAAATCAGCGACGAGCTGAGCAACCGCATCCAAATGTACGTGGTGTACCTGTGTGTTGAATTTCTTTGTCACCATACGTAGCCAATCGTGTTTGTCGGAGGTACGGGGGAAGGACAACAAACTAAACACAAAAAGCTGTTCGAGAGAAATTTGTTTTCAATCTAGATTTTTTTTAATACATACCTCCAGTGGCTTCCTAATATCGGAGGGAAGAACGCTCCAGACGGGCGCAGAAGCGCATCTGAAGGCGCAAGCTGATAAGATCGCCGTCTTTATTTGATGGCCAGCCAAAAGCCGTTGCGAGGATGGCCCGAGTGGGCATGATGATGGTTTACGCTCCTTGATGAGGTATTGTGGTTCATAATACAGGTGTTTTTTGTGGGTTGATATCGATCGCGAAAGCCAACGAGTATTGTGGTTCATTTGTGGCGAGAACTTTGTGTGTAATGAGCGCGACCTGATGTACTGGAATTATTTTAGGAATGTTATAGTCGGTCAGTGAAATCGAGAGGCGGATGAGAACAGGTCGGAGTGCTTTTTGGGAAAACTGAACGTAATCATGAAAAGCAACGCGGCATTGTTTTTTGCTGTGGACATTACTGGCTCTGATGCGTGCATCAGAAACGTGGAAATTCACAAAATCTGGGAAATGTGCAAACCAGCGCTGAGAGATGCTTCCATGGAATTACAGCGAGAAACAAAAAGAGCAACACGTGGATCAGATAGACACGCGCGAGGTAGCGACATCATATCGACTGCTAACCGAACTGGGGAGAAAACATGTAAACTCCACTCACGCACTCAAACTCTGAGAACAGGGGGAAAACATACAAACTCCACTCACTCACTCTCTGCAGAACAGGGGGAGAACACACAAACTCCACTCACTCTCTGCAGAACAGGGGCAAAACGTACAAACTTCCACACGGAAAGTCACCCGACTTTGGGATCGAACCCAGGCGCGCTTCCCACTGCGAAGGCGGCCGCGGCAGAAGCCGTCCGCGCGTGTTGACATCGCGGGGGGGGGGGGGGGGGGGGGGGGGGGGGCGGGTGGGGGTGGCCGTCTCGTGGCCGCTGTCTTCGAGGAAGCTCCTCGTTTGCCAAGCGCTCCGAGGGGAGTCTCAGCAGACTCGGGGGGCTGCGTGTGTCTGCGACTGTTGTCAAGCGTCAACCTGTAAGCGCTCTTCAGCAAAATGTTGTGGGGTTGTTGTTTTTTCCACGTCGCTCGCATGCTGGACGAAGCGTTGCCATGGCCGTGCGGCAACATTTGCTCGTCACATTTACGATTTCATATTTTCCCCTCTCCCATTGTGCGCTCCAATTCCCCCCCCACCCCACGCATTCGCCACGTGCGGCGCACATTCCGAGAGCGATATTTGATAAATTTCGAGCTATAATAATAATAAAACGCTCGTGTATTTTCCCAACGTGCAACATTTTACTCGAGATGAGATGCTACGCGCTTTACAATTACCCAGTTAATAATGCATCAACATTTATGAAGCGCCTTTTCGACAAGGCTACCCGACAAGGCGCTGTCGCAGTACATCGCGAGCAGCGCCACGGGTCGTTCCTAGGGGAGAGGCCAACTGACGCAGGCAGCAGAGAAGCCACCTGAAGCCGAGCGGAACTGTGGCGAGATGAGACGCTCGGTGCGTCAGCGGATCGCACCGCCGGTTAACGCGGTTGGCTCCGTGGCGCGCGAAAGAAGTTCAACGTCGATACACGCGTGGGGTGAAAACGGCACCGCCAAGATCGGCGAATCGCGCACAGCGCTGAGAACGGCTGAGCGAGTCGTGCTGTGGCATCCATCCGTCCATCCATCCATCCATCCCTTCCTTCATCACGTGAGGGACAGTTAAAGTCGACGGAGGGTCGGCAGTGGCCGCTCGGTGGTTTATCGTTCATTGTGCCGTGAAGATTGCCGCCCAAGTTTCACTCCCGGCTGGGGAGTAATCTTCTGAAGCGGCCGCGTGGTCCCTGCCTTCAGCGGCCTGTGCTAGACCAGCATGGTGAAGTATGGTCAAACAGCCCCCATACATCCGCCAACCCCATTCTTCTTCCAGCAGTGCACTGTGAAGGACTCTATATATAATCCATTCTTTAAAATACATTCTTTTTAAACAAACGCTGTTTATGGTTTCATTTTATTTTGTTACATGCAGTCACATGTCAGGAGGTAAATAAATTAATACACAACTACTTCACATGAAATGAGCATGGGGGGGGGGGGCGGTTGTAGTTCACAGGCTTGACCCGGTTGTGAACATTCCACATTCCTATGACAAGGGTGAGTTAATCCAGAGGACGACCACTCCAGAGTCTTAACCAAATGCTACTTTCGAGTCAATATCCAGAGGCGGAAGGATGCTCTAAGATGTTCCTGGAGCGAGATTTCAACTCCCACACTTCCCACTGTGAGTCACGTGCTCCAACAACAGTGCTGCCCGCCCAAACAAATACTTAAATAAGTCTCCATCATCATCATCGTGAGCCATGGTCCCTCCGCTGCTGGACGAAGGCCTTCCTACGCGGTCGATTCCATCGCTTAGTCTCCATGGTTTCCGTACTCTTGGGTGTGTTCACTGCTTTGGCTGCCATTCCGTTGTGAATCTCGAATCAACGGCCACCAGCGCCTTGGGGCGCAGGGAAGCCGCCCATGCCCCACTCGCTTCACCTCCACGGCGTATCCTGATCCACGTTCTCTGATCCACGTTCTCTGATCCACGTTCTCTTATCCACGCTCCCTTCTTTTTCTCCGTGTCTTGGTAAAAGTCCGAGCCTTCTTTGGGGTACCTCACAGCGAACTTTTGGTTACCATCCATTGCTTGGTAGGCGTCCACAAATGAGCAAAACTGAAATGAAACCAAACGAATGAGGTTCCAATGGTGTAAATGCTTATCCCCGTGCTCTCATACTCTGATGGTGCATTGTCTTTGAGTTGTGCGCCTTTTAGCGTCATCTGGTCCAACCCATGTGAGACTAGGCTCTAAGGAAAGCTGTCTCGGGTGTGGACCAATCAACTTCAAGGACAGTGCATACATTATCAGAGTTATGTTTTTCGTTTGTATTATGACTGCAGGTATTGTGGTCTATGCAAACATGACTCCTTGTAAAAAAAACGTGTCAGTTTTGTTGCCAGATAAAAGGGTAAAAAAACTATTATCAAACGAATGTTGTATCTCGATGGTGATGCCATTCTTGTTCTGCATTCATGCACCAAGGATCTCCCTCGAAAACTCGCCGGGCAGCTCATACACGGAGTATTCCGTGTAATAGCTAAAGATTGATTTATTTAAACAACATTTAGTACGGCATATCTTAAAGCTCTCATATACATTTACAAATGTTCTTCTGGTCTTCTGTTGTCGTGGCTGAAAAACAACGTAAATGGATGGCCCCTTATTTTGCCGTGTCTTACTTTCGAGATGCAGGAGTTACCATCATGCCGAGTGTCTGCTGCTGCTGCTGTGTCTTGTGCAGCGCTTTGAGATCATTCATGAAAGCCGCTTCATGATTATCAATGTTGTTTTTTATTCTCATTCAAGCGATGCCAAGGCTCAACCCAGCTGAGCGTTCATGATCTGGCGAGAGCGGGCACATTCTGTGTGATTTGGTCACGGACAAAAACATTTATACATGTAACACCCCTAAAATAAAATGTATAAATACATTCCATACAAGTGTGGGAAAAAAGGTGGACGTGGAAACTTGCATGCTCTGTATCTTATTTGCGTTAGAACGATTTGCGCCGATTGGGGGGAATTTATCTAAATTGCCGGTCAATAAATTGTGCAGGGTGCAGTGTGCTGTGGTGAGAAACAAGCGGCCTGCGGTGCTGCAGTAGCAGAAGCAGCAGCAGCAGGAGCAGGAGCAGCAGCAGCAGCAGCAGGAGCAGCAGCAGCCACAACGCTGGGACAGAAGCTGCAGAGGGAGCGCATGGCAGTGGGCAAGAGGGGCACGCAGGCCGCTACGTAGCGGCACACGAGACAACCATCTGGTCTCGCTCTATACACAACCCACAACCCTAGTGACCAACCAGTCACGACAACCCACAGCCCTAGTGACCGACCAGCACAATCTTACTCGTCCATCTACTGACCTTAACTCTTAACAACTCGCCAACCGCCCGCGAGTGCTAAAACCCACGCTCACCACGGCCCTACCCCTCGCATCATCCGAGGGCACTTCGGCATGAGGCCTCTTTCCATGACCGGTTGTGTTGCTCACCGTGGCATCGATCGTCTCCGTTCTAGCGACGCGAGCCCCTTCCACAGATGCCATAGAGGGCCCTGTCGTGATGCGTGCGTTGCAGCAGAGGAGCTGAACAAAGTGGGCTGTCACCTCGGGACACATCACGGACCGAAAATCCAGGAGATCTCGAGGAAAGAGAGAATATCTCCCAACATCAGTGGAGCCGTGGAGAACTGCGCGTAAATGCATCGTCATAAGCTGCGCATGACTGCTGGTAATATTATTAATACTAATAGTCAACTGATTAAAAACACTTTAACTTTCAATGTGCCCAGGAAGACTGATATATTTCCCAGGACAGCAGCAGCTCCCTCAAACCGAGGACAATTCTCGGAAAACCTGGACAACCTGGAGACAGCGGGAAGAGCCATCAGGCCGAGACAACGACAGGGACATCCAGTCCTTCATCATCTCTCCCGCTCACCCACTCGCTTACTCGCTCCTTCACCCGCTCGCTCACCCACTCGCCAGTTCGCTCACCCGCTCGCTCACCCACTCGCTTACTCCCTCGCTCGCACACTCGATTACGCGCTCGCTCACCAGCTCCCTCAGTCGCCCACCCGCTCACCAGTTCGCTCATGTCAATGGGTTCTGTTTAGACCTCACCCGCTGCTGGTCCACAGGGATCCTACCAAGGCCCCCCCACCGCTGCCCCCCCCCCCGCTCAACTCCATGCCCCTCCCCCATGACCATCACAAGCGCAAAATTAAAGAAGCACAAAACAAATCTAAACTCCGTCAGCAAAAGGGGGAGAGAGAGAGAGAAAAAAATATCGCGGGATTTTAAATATTTGGGATTCTCACGACGAAACGAGACCCCCATGAGAAAGGGAGGCTGAGCGCGCTCTTGGCAAGGAAGGGGAGGAGTGGCGGGAGGCACCCAAAGCCATCGCCGGAGAGAAACACTCGGGGTGACCTCTTTTTTTCTCTCTCTCTCTCTTCTTTTGAGCGTGGGAATTGGTAGAGGCTGGCAGTGCGGTCGCCGCGTGAGTGTCTCTGCCCTTAAGCCCTCTTGGGTAAAGACCGACGACGATGACGACGATGACGATGATGATGATTCGGCGACTGCGTAGGGCTCACGACTGACGACAGAAGGCCCCAGTCACATGTTGGTTTTGCTAATGCGGGGCAATTAATCGGTTTCGCTTCGGTTGAGACTGAAATTGTTTTGCTGTTGTTGTTACATTTGCTGTGTATATATTTATAAATTTAGCTAATTTTCCCCTGTCTACGAGCACGTGTTCCATTTTATTAACGAATGAATACTCGAGCTGTATTTATTTTACTTAGCTAATGCATGCGACACACACACACACGATGCTCATTGTCGATTAGCTACGGCTGTAATTTTGTAGAGAGGGTGAATAACAACTGGGAACACGCTGGGACCAGTGAAATTGGTTGGAGTCCCAATGATACGTGCGAAGTGGGATGGAATTGGACCGAGAATGAGAAATTCGTTTCTGCTGCCTTGGCAGCGGTGTGCAATCACCATTAACAATAACACACAACGATAACACACTCGTCAACAACACCGTGGCCTCACGTGCTATGAAGAAGGGCCATTGGACGAAACGTCGCCCATTATATATTTAATTATTTTAAAACAGTGTTATTGAGTGTGATGGCCTGACTATGTTCAGTGGCGTGTGACATTCTCAAAGCGACATAACAACTTGACTCTAATCTTGACTACAATCTTGACTATAATTGAGTTTTTTTGTAAAAATAATAAACATCTCGTTCTTACGAATATTCAAGTTTCAATTCACTCAAGCAAAACGAGAGTGTGAATCCACTTTGTGTGTACGTGTGCGTGTGTGCCTAGATTGGCTCAGCCTCAAATGAGCACGTGGTGCGGTGTGTACAGATCAGCCCTGGGGAGACAAAGGCGGCCTACCTCGTGTTGGCCACCCACCCCCCTCCACGGTCCGGTCTTCGTGTACGCTCGCTAACAGCACTCGCCCCAGCAGCCCGTTGAGGCTACACTGTAGGGGGGGTGGTCTTTGTCTTTATCTTTGCAAACGTACCCACATGCCATTGAGAAGAAGAATTATTGGGCACGTTAGTCCACATTAATCCATCGCTATGGACTCTCACAGATATTTTTTTCTCGCCGTAGGGGTCATTGCAACGGTCCGTCCCTTCTTACAAATCCCACAAACAAACCGCACGAAATCGCCCGCACGTGCGAAATAAACCGAGCGGAGAAGTTGACAATTTGCCAAACGCCACAATGCAATGACTTCACCGATAGTGAGCGGATAAGGCCGCCAATTAAAAGGCTGTAAATCCACATCCTCCGCTCCGTGTCGGCGCTGAATGGGGACTTCTCAATGACCTTTGCCAGGTTTGCGTTGAGCTCATCGACTTGCGAAACAGCAGCCCCTCCTCGCCTGCGTTACGTCGGTTTTAGCGTCACACTCCACATGGGCGGTAGTGGTGGCGGGGCGGGGGGGGCGAATTACTCGGTTCACTGATGATCAGTATCAGGCTGGATATGCCCTTCCAAGCAAGGGCAAGTGTGCTTATATCCACTGTAGTGTGCTTATATCAGAAGCTGCCCCTTCACCTTCTTCCACCAGGCCGACGTGAGCACATGTTGCTTGTACCAGAGCTAGGCATATATAAGGTGTGCTTATATCCAGCTTCCACTGTTTTTGTAAAGTTGTATAACCATAACATTGAAGCAATGCATAACTTTTGGCTGATCATACTCTATGAGTAAAACCGGGTCAACCTCCTCCGGACTGGAATATGTTTGACCTCAAATTCGAAAATAGTGATGTTGCATTTGTCTACTCATAAGCATGCATTCATCTCTGTATGTGGTGTGTGTGTGTGTGCGTGTGCCAAATGTCGGCACTGTAACCCTTCGAGAATATCATCAAACCAACCATACCGACGTCAGTAGTATGCTGCCCATGTTCCAAGGCCGTTTTACCACATGGCGACTTTCAAAGATAATATTACCACTAACGTTATATACACACACACACAAAAAAGGAAAATAAACGTTTTCATGCAATGTTTGCTATGAAGTAAAATGATTTAAAATGGGCAGCGTCCCACTAAGATCTGACTACAAGATGGCTCCCTTCAACACTCAACCCCCTTTCCCTGTCACGTGACGCAGGGGAAGAGATGCGTTGGCCGCTCGGTGTTGCAGAGGTTCACGGTTCGGTTTACAGTGGCCACCCCGGTTAATACTGCGGTCGTGTAATAACCGTAATAATAATACTACTGTGCTACACGCCGCCTGCTTCACTCGCGGTGGACTAAATTTCGATTTAAAGCTTTCGTGACTGCAGGAATTCATCTTCTTGGTTTTTTCGGTAAAGTCACGTAGAAGGGAAGTAATAAAATAATAAAAATAATAAAACATAATAAAATAATATAATATAATAATATAATATAATAAAATAATATAATAATATAATAATATTATAATATAATATTATGTTTTATTATTTTTATTATTTTATTACTTCCCTTCTACGTGACTTTACCGAAAAAACCAAGAAGATCGCGGTGGACTTTACATATGCCCCTGACGTCATTCGGCAGAGTGGGCCACTGTGTGTCGGAGTCAGCGTCCACATTTGCTAAATGCGAAGATTACACCGCCGATAACACAATGGGAATTACGCACAGCAGCAGGAGCAGCAGCAATCAGAGACCCCTCCTGGCAGACAAATGCCTCGGCGGCACACTCGCACACACGACACGCATCCCTGTCCGTTGAGGTCTCACCTGGTTCAACAAAATCAACTTGAACTTGAAGCTTCCACTGGCGCGCCTGAACCGTGCCGGGTCAGGCAAGGGCAGGTGACGTTGCTTTTTTTTTCCACTGCCAATCCGTGCCGCCGAAATCACACGCAATGCGTGACATCGAGACGCGTGTCGGTGATTATTCGGTGACGCTCACACAGACTTGTAGAGCAGTGCAGGTACACGATGCAGTGCGCTAACCACTCCCAGACGCATCGGACGTGTGACCTCAAACACGCCGAGATTTATAACACGACATGTGACATGAGCTTAAGAGTCAATATGGAATGAAGTGATGGTCGGGTAGCTCAGAGGTCATGGGGCTGAACCGGCACCACTGAGATCCGGGCAGGTTGGGGGGGAGGTGACAACTTGAATCCTGAATTTGGAACGAGCCAGGATCTTGGCAGAGCCGGCTCCGATCGATGCGCTGTGGGAGGAGCTACGGGTCCCCTCCCAGCTACCGGACCACCTCAAGAGGGACCTTTGTCTGAGCTCTCGGTTGTAGCAACGAAAGCGAAACGATCATCGCACGTGACAGCTCAAAGCGCCGAGGCCAATCCTCGAGAATGTGGCCCCGCCATCACCTGCCTGCGCCTTCCACACTCATTAGCGTTACTCGGACAAAAAGCTAAAGCGAACGCGAGTTCACGTTTCTGATATTTTTTTGTGTATGTTACTGATCTCTCTCTCTCTCTCTCCATTGTAACTCCCTCTTCGGCCACATTTATGTAGGGAAAAAAAGGCGAAGAAAGCCATCAACTTTTCCACTTGAGGTAAAGAAAAAACATGTGTGCGAGGGATGTGTGCGTGTGTATGCGTGCGTGCGTGTGTGTGCCTGTGCGCGAATATGTATACGTGTGCGCAACGAGTGTGTGCATGAAATTGTGTGTGTGTATAAGCACGTGCATGTGAACGAGTGTGTGTATCGAGTGGGGAGCGGTTAGCGCTACGCTGCGCTACGAAACTGGCGACCCGGGTTCGATTCCCGCTCACGGCCAACACCGGTGACGATTATCTGAACCAGTCCTGGGCCTCCCCTAGGTCGACTCAGCCTCAAATGAGTACCTGGTGCGATGTGTAAACATTGCCACTGTGGAGGCAAAGGCGGCCGGGCGTGGTGTTGACCACCCACCCCCTCGTGTGCCGTGCCGGCCTTTAAAGGTGCTCGCTAACAGCACTTGCCCCGACATTTTGCTAATGCTGTATGGGGGATCTTTGTCTTTGTATGGAGCAGTGGTGTAGCGGTCAGCGCGTTGCGCTGCGAACCCAGCGACACGAATTCAATTCCCGCACACCTCCACCACCACCGGTGACGATTGTATCAAACCGGTTCTGGGCCTACCCTAGGTCGACTTCAGCCTCAAATGAGTAACTGGTGCGGGGAGACTTCGGCAGTGTGGCGTGCTTGTGGCCATTCACCGCCTCGCGTGCCGTGCCGGCCTTCATAGGTGCTCGCTAACAGCACTTGCCCCAATAAGTATGGGGTTTTTTTTTTTCAGGCTACACGGGGGATCTTTGTCTGCTCAATCGCTATGCGATGAAACAATCACCACGCGCTCGGCTATCGTGCGAGCGTGGAGTGGGGATTTTTTTTCTTTTCTTCCACGGACGACGCTCTCTAATTGGCTCTAACGAGCTGGAGTGCCCCTTTTAACGAGAGCTGCCATTTCCTCCCAACACGGCGAGGCGGGTATTGCCGGCCGTGCCGCGGGGGATGCCCCCCCCACCCCCTCCTCGTTCCTCGCCACGCAAAAGCCGCCCAGCTCCGTGGCCGAACGAGCGCGCTCGGAGCTGGTTGGCCGCGAGCCCACGGGAGGCTCTCGGAACGAACGCAGCCGCCGTGCCGCCGTCGCTGGGGCGGAGGCCTGCTGAGCATCGGCGATTTTCGCGTTCGCAAACCCAACTCGGGCCAAATAGGTTGAGCGCGTTAATGAGTGGACGGAAGTGGGTGAGTCCGTCCGTCTGCGTGGCTTTGCGATGCCCGCCACGCCGCGTGTCGTCCGAGCACGTCATTGGTTGCTCGCTCACAGCAATTGCCGCGATGAAATGATACAATGCGTGGACGGCGAAATCGTCGTCTTCGTCTACGAACCCGGCGGGCCGAGTTCGATTCCCGCTCACGGCCAACACCAGCGACGATTATTCGAACCGTTCCTGAGCCTCCCCATAGTTCGACTCGGCCTCGAATCAGTGCCTAGTGCCGTGTGGTAATCATCAGCACTGGGGATACAAAGACGACCGGGCGTGGCCCTGACCACCTACCCGCCTCGTGTGCCGTGACGTCCTTCACGAGGTGCTACTCGCTAACAGCACTTGCCCCAACAGTCTGCTACATGCTATACGGAGGTGGGTGTTGAGCTGATGGTAATCACTTCTGTCTGCAAACACGTTACGCTTGCGGCTGACATTGAATGGGGAGTGGATGGTTGGCTTGCGGATTACACCGACTCAATTAAGCACCTGCGCCAGGCCATGGTCAATGAACACACCTGCGCTGTGTTTTGTTTGACGCCCGGCCAAATGTCAAACTGCTATGTTCAGTAGATGTGACTGCGCGTCATTTATATGACCGTGCAAAGGCAACCATCCCCCGTATAGCCTCAACAGGCTGTGGGGGCATGTGCGAGCACCCAATGTTCGCCGGCACGGCACGTGATGGGGTGTGTGGCCAGAACCACACCCGGCCGCCTTTGTCTCTCCAGTGGCGATATTTAAACATCGCACCAGGTACTCGTGTGAGGGTGAGTCGACCTAGGGGAGCTTCAGGAACAACTAAGATGATCATCGCTGGTGTTGGACGTGAACGGGAATGGAAGTCGGGTCGCCTGGTCTGTGGAGCAGCGCGCTGTCCACTGGGCCACCGCTCTCCACTCTGTGTGTCTGTACAAAGACAAAGATCCCCCGTATAGCCTTAACAGACTGTCTGTATATATACACACTCGCACACGCACTCACAGCGACGATTCCCGACTCGTGTCGCTCACAGGAAGGCTGCCGTGTAAACACGTTGTCGCATCGCTCCACGACTCATTCCCGAGTTGAAAACAAAAAATGCATCATCACGAGCCGTTCACCGTCATCATCGACAAGTGCACGTGTGCCATACCGCCTGGCAAGTCCCTCGTGAGCCTGCTATTGGAACACTTCGTACGCATTCGCCAGTTGCGCCCTCCGCGCAGTCTCACACAACCAAGGGGCTGTGTTCAATAACAAAACATTGTCATCATCAGCAGCAGCAGCAGCAGCCTTTCACCAAGTCGATCAAGAGACTCGAATCTGGCAAGGCGACTGCGGCGCGCCCCGACACCCCGAGCGGCAGGGATCGACTCGCCCACAACTGCATCGCTCCACTCTGCGGCGGACATGGGCAGCCTTAGTGGCGCTTCTGCCGCTGTTTGCGAGCACCTATTAAGCCTGACACAGCACAAGATGTGGTGGGGTGGGAGAAATAGAAAGCGCCACACACAATGAACACGATGAACACGATGCACCGTTTGACGCCAGCTATCCGTTTGAGGTTGAGCTGACCTTGTCGGGCGAAGAGGGGTGGGGGGGGGGGTTGAGAGTGAGTTACCATTCAGATAGCATTATCTACCCGTGTCAGTGCGTGGTCGCGAACGGAATCTACGGGTCACTGAGCTAAAGGATGGGAAACACCGCACCGCCACTGCCCCTGCACGCAGAAAGAGCCCCACCCGGAGCCGTGAACAGGCTGTTAGGACAAGTGCTGTGCGCGTTCAACAGCAGCTGTTGATCGCAGCACGGCATGCGAAGAGGCGGTGTCTTCCTGGCGCATTCACACACCGCACCAGCCACTCATTTAAAGGCTGAGTTGACCTAGAGGAGTCTCGGGAGGGGTTGAGATGAAACTCGCTACTGATGTTATCCATTGATGGGCAATGAACCCAAGTGAGTGGGTTCACTGCACAGCAAATGAACCTCTTCGCAACCACTCTCTACGCTTCCTAAACAAAGATAAAGAACCCGTGTTGCCATTCACAGACTGCTGCGGATGTGCGAGCGCCCATTGAGGCCGCTGCAGTGCACAAAAGGGTTGGTAGCCGGCACGACGCCCGGCCGCCTTTGTCTCCCTACCGCTGATGTTTACACACTGCGCGCCAGCTGCTCATTTAACGTTGCCCCTACCTGGGGGAAGTCTGGGACCGGTTAAAACATTCGCCACTGTTATGTTAGTCCTGAGCGGGTTTCGAACTCGGGCTCATTGCGCGGTGCGTTAACGGCTGCAATTCCGCTCCCTAAATGCACGCACACACGCACGTGCGCACACACGCGCACACACACACACGTACACACACACGCGCACACACACGCGCACACACACGCACACACGTACACACACGCACGCACGCACACGCGCGCCTGTCCAAGTCTCTCGACAACGCTTACAGCTGAGCGAGGCGCTCGACCCAACATTCGACAAGCACTCGCAGCCCCACGACCGCGCGCCCGCGGGCGTCCGGGCCCACGCGTTCAGCCGACGCGTCGCCGCTCGCGTTCCGCGCGGCCGCGCGTCGCCACAGCCGCCAACCACCAAGCCGCAGACGACCTTTGGTCATTCGAAGGCGTTCCGATCTCGAAAGGCGCTCGCGCTCGGGCCGTCGACGGTGCGAAGCTGCACGCGGCAGCCTCGCACGTGACACGAGCGCCGTGGTGACGTCACAGGCAACTTCAGAGGCGAACGTCGGCTGTTGTTGTTGTTGCTGCTGTTGTTGTGGTTGCTGCTGTTGTTGTTCTCGCACTCGGAATGACAATTTTCTCTTGACAGCTTTCGTTCCATTATTTTGTCAATGACTGTGTTTGGACTCTATGCGTAGTGGCGGGTGAGATAAACTCGATTGATAACATTATTTGTTTTAGACAGTCTACGTTACTTCTAATTTATTTTCTTACCTTTCCTACACTTTGCATTTCTATCGTGTTTTGTATTCTTTGTTCCTCTAACGTTCTGACCCTCGCCTGCTGGACACCCGTAAAATAAAAAGCTTGATAGCTCATCGGATTCCTCCTGCAGTATAAATAAATATTCTGATTCTGATTCATTACAAAATCCAGTGAAGAGGAACTCTGCAAAAAGTTAGAACCATCACGCCGACTGTTGTATGTATTTTTTACTTCTTTCGCACCGTACGTAACCAACCGTGCTAATCGGAGGGCGCCACGGTGGTGAGATGTTAACTACCTCGCCCGGTATACAGGAGGTCGTGGGTTCGATCCCGGCCCTGACACTTGCTGTACATTTTAAGTTGCATGTTCTCCCCCGTGGTCGCGTGGATTTTTCTCCTTCGGTTTTCCGCTCCACATTTATAATCAACATCACGAGTTCAGTGTATTTGGTTGCTATATATTTCCACGTGATGATTAGCCACTTCGTTGACCTATAATTTCTTCCCAGGTCGCTTCTGAAAAACAGCTAAACAGCTCAGTGAGCCTTACTTGGTGAAATAAACAAAAAAATTGTTTAGTTATTAGTTTTAAGTGGGCGGGCTTGGACAGGACTTGAGACTTCACGGCTCGAAAGGGTCAGTGGCTCCGGCGGTCGAGACTCACGACGGAGTGGCAGCCAAAGGTGGGGAACGCTCCCGAGAGGACACCCACGGGGGAGGTCGAGCGACGAGATCGGCCCCGTGAACCCACGAGGGACAGGGAGAGTCTGGGGAGAGCTTCACGCAGCAGTGGATAGATCACGGCTGATGATTGCTGATGGCCCTACTAAACTCTCTTTTCGGCGGTGCGATCTTATGATGAAGTGAGGGAATCGGAGGGGACGGGCGAGTGTCCCGAACCGGCCAACTCCAAGCCAACTCCAAACCAGCTCCAAGCCAGCTTCAAGCTAGCTCTAAGCCAGCTCCAAGCCAACTCCAAGCCAGCTCCAAGCCAGCTCCAAGCCAACTCAAACCCAGCTCCAAGCCAGCTCCAAGCCAACTCCAAGCCAGCTCCAAGCCAGCTCCAACTCAGCTCCAAGCCAACTCCAAGCCAGCTCCAAGCCAACTCCAAGCCAGCTCCAACTCAGCTCCAAGCCAGCTCCAAGCCAGCTCCAAGCCAGCTCCAACTCAGCCGCAAACCAGCACCAAGCCAGCTCCAAGCCAACTCCAAGCCAGCTCCAGATCCGAGACCGTTTAGCTTGGCCACGTTTTGTGATTGCATCCCATTTTGGCTGAGTATTTGTATTTCAAACTTGGCTGCATTGTTATTTTCAATGTTTAATGTTTCGCGTTCTTTTTGAGAAATTATTGTATTACGTAATCGTTGCATCAGGAAGGACAATTGAATTACCCTAGAGTATTTCCACCACTCACAGCTGCTGCCAGGTTTCTTCAACGCGTGTGGATGAATTACTTTTTCCCATTTTAATTGTCCCCGGAAAGAAATATAATCGCCTCCCGTCATTTCCGAAGCAATGCATTTGAGCTTAATCCGACGTTAAATTGGCTAAATTCGGCACTTCTGAGTTAGCAAGCACCACGGGCTAGGATCTCATGCTACGTGGGGGCGAGATGTCAACTCCCTCGCCCTGTATGCAGGAGGTCGTAGGGTTAATCCCGACCGTGAAGCATGCTGAATATTTGGAGTTTGCATGTTTACTCTCCCCGTGGTCGTGTGGTTTTTTTCTCCGACTCCTCCGGTTTTTTCCCTCCACCCCTGCCAATCATCCCGGGTGACACCCTGCCAATCATCCCACGACCTGTCCCCGTCTTGACAGTTGCGTAACAAACAAAGAATAATGCTCCACTCCTCAAGACGATGCACTCGCATGTCGTCCTCCCCTCTTCCGGCACTGTGAGATGTGTTCCTTGCCGTGGTGTTGTACTCGTGCTTAGTGCCCTTAAGGTGGCGATGCTAGTCTCCAGCAAGGGTTTCTGTATTTGTGTTAGTCAGTGTCTGTCTCTCTCTCTCTCTGCGTGTGTGCCTGTGCTGCGTTGGCAGTGGTGCACAAGCACAAATAACAAACAAACAAAACAACTCACCACGTGCGTCAATGGCACCGTGGGCTTAAAAATAAAAAGTACATCACACTCGACGTTTCGGACAATGGCCTTTCTTCACAGCACATAGAAAGGCTAGCGAGGCTTCACGGCTGATACGCCCTGGGGGTGTGGCGACGTGGACCGGGGTCGTGGTGCTCTTCATCCTCACAGCCGCTTTTGGCTGCTGGCCATGGAACAAAGACGGCGGTCAATGCGTCGCGCTTCCGCGGCCGTCTGGAACGCTCTTCCTACCGATATTAGGAAGCCATTGGAGCGATGCACTCTTGAATAATCTCGATTGAAAGCTAATTACTTTAGAACTGCTTTTTGTGTTTAGCTTCTTGTCCTTCCCCCGCACCTCCGATTAGCACGGGCTGGATACGTACGGTGCGAAAGAAGTTCAACGTACACACGTTCCTGGATCTGCGCGGCCACGTTCGCAGCCATGCACGCGTGGCCAAGGGGCGTGGAAACGTCGCCGCAGCAGCAGCAGCATCACGCGTCGCGATGTCGCGGTCACCGCTCTCCATCTGCTGGAGACACCACACAGCCACCGTGACCACGAGCACCACCTGGCACGGTGCCACCCCTCACGCGCCCGCGCGGCACGGCGCGGCACGGTGTGGCAGGGCCGCGTGAGAGCAGTGGGCAGTGCACGCGACACCCGCGCCAGTGTTAATTTAGTCGGCATTTCTTGCAACCTTCCAACTAGGGTCGCGTTGATCCATTAGCTCCATCCGTCCGTCTGCGAGCGGCGTACATGTGCGCAGTAAAACCTGAGCTGCCTCAGTGACCGGGGCTAAAGGTTGAACGCGACGTTGATGCATTAGCAGTGTCCGTCTGGCTGTATCGGGGGTGAGGCGGGCCTTAAATCTCTTGTAACGATTGCCCAATATGATCAAAAACTTTGCGTTCATTCGCATTCACATGAGGACCTTATCCGAGAGAGAACCAGCCAAATTCGTGACACGGTTTGCCAAAAACACAGAGACATCAATCATGGAACGCTACTGAGGACAACACACACACACATGCTAGCGACCCTTACATAATCCCTGCGTGTGCGTGATTTTCCTCCCCCGTTTATGAGCTCGCGGTCTCAGCGTAGGTTGACCGAGGCAGCCAAAATGCTTTAGTCCACTCGAGTAACTGCGCTCAAGTTCCCAGCCCCCCTTCGAAGCGCTCGCGTCTCTGCGCAAGCGGAATCGGAGCGAACGCCGCAGAAGAAACGGCACCCGCCGGAGTGCTCGCACGGTCAGCGATGAACAAAGCCAGCGGTGTAGCGGCCAAAATAATAAAAACAAGGACATTTAATTGACAAACGGAGCCTGGCTGGGTACGCCAAATAATACTTACTGAGAGCATTCGACTTGTGGGATAATCCACGCACTCGGCACACGCGTCAAACAGAGTGGCCCTCGTCAGACAAAAAGTTGTCATCGGTGGGCAAATGC
>CM025660.2:1042463-1068893 GCA_014621495.2 Entosphenus tridentatus | reverse complement strand
GCCCACTCACCCACCCGCCCGCATGCCCACCCACCAACCCGCCCGCATGCCCACCCACCAACCCACCCGCATGCCCACTAACCCACCCGCCCGCATGCCCACCAACCAACCCACCCGCATGCCCACCCACCAACCCACCCTCATGCCCACCCACCCACCTACCCGCCCGCGTGTGCCCGCCCGCCCGCCCACTTGCTCGCAGCAGAGATATTTGAATTGCGCCGTGTGCGCGTTCACGCTGTATGCTGCCGTGTGCGTGTTCACGTTGTATGCTGCGGTGTGCGTGTTCACGCTGTATGCTGCTGTGTCGTCATAGCTGGCGCACGACTAGAGGTCGCCGGTTCGAGTCGCTCTCCCGCCTCCTCCAAGCCGTCTGGCTGGTGTGGAAGAGCAGGCCACATACCCCCTGGAGAGAGGTTCTCACGAACCCCCTTTAGTCGTGGCCCGACCGCCAGCAGTGACACGAGAGAGACATTACAGGACTGCACCTTTACCTGTTCACGCGAACTCTCGCCCTCCCGCCTGCATATACACATCTGACATCAATTGCATGGTGACATGAAATGGAGACGTGTCCTTGCGGAGCCTTCGCAGACAGCAGAGTAATCTCGCCTTGTTGCCACACAGGGAGTAATGTAACGGGATTACTCCTCAAGTACCCGTAAGTGTCCCTCTATCCACACGAGAGGCACGCCTTCGACATGGCCCCTGCAGAGGACGTCTTCAATCAAAACCAAAATGTTTAATACTCTCGAAAATTTACAAGACGCAAACTGAAGTGATGAACTACGTTTAACACAATCGGGTTTTTCCCTTCGTCATTAGAGACAGGGATGAGACAACCAACTTGGTACACTTGCCAACAAGGCTTAATCACAGCCGACTGCAGCCTGGATTCGAACCCAGGTGTTGGTGGTGCCGAGTCCGCGATGAGACGCAGCTTTGAGTCCAACGCGCCGCTGGGGCCACCTCCAATCCCCGCTGGAGACGTTGGCCACGGCGCTGGGATGCAAGTCGGACTTGGTTGGCATTGCCGAGAGACTCAGAAGAACAAAACCCAAGGGGGGTGGGGGGGACTGTGAAACGACTTATTATATATATTTGTTTGCACTTCAAGGCCACGCCGGTGAAGAATCGTTCGACCCGCGTGGTAGTCATTGAACACGCGCCCGTCCTCGGCATTAATAGGCAAGCAAGAGGAGCGAGTCTCAAAAAAAACGGGAGGCGACAATTTCTGGCTCAGTAATATCCGGCCCCCCCCGGCCCGTTTAAAAGCGGAGCTCTTCATTTAGCCGCCGGAATTATTTGCAACTTTCAGTAATGAGCCCCGGCGCAAGCGATGGCAACCGATGCCTCGGACGTTTGATACGTCCCTGACGCAATGTTTAATTTTAACAAAATGCGGTCATAAATTAACAATTTCACATCGTCACGTCTCCGTTACGGAAGCCATCCCACGTGATGCCCAAGCTCAGATTTTTTTTCGCGATCCAAATAAGGTCCCGGCCGTTCTCTGAACTGCTCTCCCCCCCCCCCACATCAACCTCTCGTACTCTTTATAGAAGATACCCCCCCCCCGCCCACAATACCATTCCCTGAAGGCCATCGTGCCAATGCGCATCAATGTTCCATAATCAAATCACCGTTCCTCATTGGCAAGGTCATTAGCGATAAATGGTCGGCTCGTGTGACGTGAAATTAGCTTCCTGCAATTACGCCGCGAGACGTAGTGGATTTTGCTGCTGTTTGTTTGTTTGTATTTGATGCATCTATCGCGCCGCGGTTGTCACGTCACGAAGAATTCCGATCGCAGCAGCTTCTTGCGACAACGCGGTTTGGGTTGACAACGTCACCGTCCGGTTCGCCAGCGCCAACCACGGTGGCAATTTTTGTTGAGTTGACCGCCAAAATTAGTCGTGCGGCCATTCCACACGCGGCACTCAGCATTGCTTAAATTTTAAAATATTTTTTGAACATTCTTAAATATTTTAGTTTTTACTGTCGGCAATGATATCATTCGTGCCAACAGTAGCCTATGACACAGACAAAGCAAATCGCCCCCGATTTGCTTTGTCTGTGAATACAAAAGGTGCCGCTGGCCTGGACTGTGAGGTGGGAAAGCGAATATTCATATTCTATGGGTCTTTAGGTAAAGCCATGTAAATGGAAAAATAATAAAATTGTCTTCAGGTTAGAGAGGAAAATTATCTCACCTGAAGACGATGGCTTGTGTTGCGATCGAAACGTCGTGATATTTTTTTATTATTTTCTATCTACGTGGCTTTACCGAAAGACACAAAGCACATGTATTCCGGCAGTCACTGAAGCTTTAAGTAAAGCGAATATTCAATACAGAACGTTGCTCAGTTGCCGCGTCTCGAGTGACCGGTTGACTTGCTCACGTGTTTGCAATCACGTCACCACAGAGTCCCCTTGGCCCTTGGTAAGTGAGGAGCAGCTAATGATTAAAGCAGCGTGTACATTCAGGTTTGCTTTCTCTCTCGCAAAGCACGGACGACCCACAAGCGGGGCAATCGAGAGTTGCCTGGAGTTGAAAACCAAAAGTCAGTCCTGATGGGAGGGTTTTGTGTGTGGGTGTGTGTGTGTAGCCGATGCCAACAATGCTGAGACCATCCCCTCGCTAGCCGTGCGAACCCGGTTTAAACAAGCGGATCGTTGCACGCGTGAGTCGAGCACCCGAATGACAGCCCCAACCGTTGAGCTTACGGAATCCACAGTCACCACGGTGAAGTGCCTCGTGCACACACACACACACACGTCTATTAACCGCTCTTCATACGTGACCTCTGCCTCCTGAACCCGTTCATTTCTCGGTGCACTTATCTGTGGATAAGAAGGAACCAGAAGTAGTGTCCTGAAAGTGCTAAAGGCATCCGATTTTCTGTGATTGTCACGATCAAATCATCTGGAACGCACCCAATATCCTCAGATCTCAAGAGCTAAGCAGGCTTGAGCCTGGGCAGTGCTTAGGATGGGTGATTAGCGTGGTGAGCACAGTGAAGGGCGATGCAGCACAAATATCATTGTACTTTACTTCTATGCTCCCGCATCTATGCCTCGCCTTATTTACCAACCTCACACTGACCGGCGTGGTGATGTTGCGGTCAAATCATTCATCCCCACGACTGATAAGGCATTGCGAGGCCATCATCCAGCAGTGGATTGACAAAAGGGTTGTGCGCGCACATGTGCGCGCGTGTTCGTACACACACAGAGCCACACGGAGTATACACCACCCGCAGTCACTTCTGTGAATCTGTGCGGATAACACGATAACACGATAACAATATGATAACACGATAACACCACGATAACAACACGATAACAAGACAATAACGACGCGATAACACGATCCAGCGACAGCTTACCCGCCACATCACCGTGGACAATAAGCAGTCTCAACGCAATCGCTATTGGTCATGATTTAATTTCCTCTCTTATTAAATCTCACCGCTTTGATGTTTGACAGGCCAATGTACAATATTGAATCTGCACGAGTCGAGGCAACCTCCTCCACCATGGATCGTGGTTTTCTGTTTCTCAAATTCCGCAGCTGTACCCGCCAATGTGACCAGGGCAGCCGCCCTATCGTTTATCACGATACGCTCCAAATATTTAAGTTTAACGGAACGGCGATTATCCCCGATATCAGTTTCCCATGACCGTGTAATCGCATTTTACGCTGTTATTGTTAAAGACGAAAGACTGACTATAATGTTTTGACTCGGGGGAATCGTCGGCACGAGAAGCCGGCCGAAGGCAGTGAATTAAATCCGTAAGTAATTTGATGCAAACACATTTTGAGGAAAATTGTGAGGAGTTATTTCGTGCAAAGAGCTGAACGGGAGGGAGCCATGCTCACCAACGTCTTGGGAAAGGACGTGGCGCATAGAGAGGGAGAGAGGTGGCATCGTTGCTATGCCCTTTGCTGCCGGTCAAGTGTGAATGATAAGGTGGTGAGATACTGAATACCATCACGGTGGCTTGGAGATGTGAACTCCCTCGCCTGGTATGCAGGAGTTCGTGGGTTCGATCCCGACCCTGACGCCTGCTGGATATTTGTAGTTTGCATGATCTCCCTGTGTCCGCATGGGTTTTACACCGGGTCCTCCTGTTTTCCCCTCTATATTTAGAATGAAGGTTATGCGTTAAGAGTGTTTGGCTGCTATAAATCTCCACTTCGTTGAGATATCATTCGTGGCCAGGTCGCTTCTGTTAAAGAGCTACGTAGCTCAGTGGGCCTTTCCTGGTTAAATTAATTTTTTAAAGTAATTTATTAGACTTAAACGTTCAATTGCAGTTGGTTTACGATCATCCTTCCCATGCCCGCGCCGTCAGCTACGGGAACACGCGGCAGCTGAACCAACCAAGCAGACGGCGAAACTGGCAACGTCACGTCAACCACCGCGCCGTCAATTGCTCCGAAGCACTACTTTCGCGGATGAGTCGATGTTCATGGAAAAAGACTTCAACTGTTGAGCTTTGCTCCGGTACTTAACACGTTTGCTCGAAAATGAAGTAACGCTACAAACGTTCAATGAGCAACGATTGTTGGTGACAGTTGTCCAACACTAACAGAGCGGTTTGTCGTTTCACTTGAACACGTCGGCTTTCGCAACCAATATCATCCATAATACAGTTTTGTTGGGATTAGATCGTGTATATATATAAATGTGTCGTTAAACCCTGTCGCCTGATGAAGCTAGTTGTAATTACTGGTGAAACGTCGTACTCAGATTGTAAATGTTGTGGCTTGGCTCTCCAACACACCGGTGTGCTGTACTAGTGACGAATTGCCACGTTCTGTGTACGTGACAAACCTTACGAATTGGCTGTGTCGTGTGGTGGCGGGTTTAACGACACATTTACATTTCTACGCGCTCTAACCCAGAAACCGCTATTGTGTCGTTTCACCATCAGCTGTCGTGACGACACGGCGAGCCTCAGGACACGCCTCTCCAGCAGCCATCGCGGCACCTGGATTGAACAGTTTCACACTTAGTAGTAGGCATCATATACAGGAGGTATTTTTTAGTCGATCGAGTAAACCCGCCACCAACCCGACGCAGCCAATTGGTACGATTTGTCACTTAAACTTCAAGGACCATAAACCATCATCGGCTTTTGGGTGGCCATCGAACAGATATGGTCACTGCATCGCGCGCTTTCAGATGCGCTTCTGCGGCCGTCTGGAATGCTCTTCCTACCGATATTAGGAAGCCACTGGAGCGATGCACTTTTAAATAATCTCGATTGAAAGCTAATTTATTTACAACTGCTTTTTGTGTTTTGCTTCTTGTCATTCCCCCGCACTTCTGATTAGCGCCGTTGGCTACGTACGGTGCGAAAGAGGTTCAAAATACAAACATACACACATACACACATAAACAAAGCGTGCCAATTAGGAACGACTCCAGCACGCCGCTGTGGTGGAGAGTAAACCCTTAACATTTACCATTGGAGTATGGACGTTTCGCTGGTGATTACGACCAGCATGATCAGGCGATATCCATTATTGTGAAGAAATCTTCCTGTTTCGCTCGTGACGCAGCGGGGCTGGAACAATCGATGTCGGATTTTAAATTTGACACAAAACCCGCACGGCCGCCAGAGTCCAAGCGTCGTTGGCTGCCTAGAGCTGAAACAATTTGTAAAATGTGTCCAATAACTCACGAATATATGCTCATGTTGGACTGCTGGACAAGAAAAAAGCAACAAAAAAGGCCGGCTAATGGAAGACACGTGCTGGCTACAAACGAGGCAGTCCCGTGATCATGAACAGAGCTCCCTCACTCAACTTACCATATCCCAGCTCGCCCCTTTGGCAAATGTCTCGGCCCGTTGCTGAGGCAGGCGTCAGAGAAGAGATGAGGTCCCTACAACACAATGCCCCGTGACAAAACAACAACAACAATGACAACAGCAGCAGCGTGACCGCATCTGCTGCGCCCGAGCCAATACGATGCCAGCCGACGGCGCAGGTCCAGACGGGAGGCACCACTGAGCTCACCGGACTCCTCCACTCGTTATTGATTTGTTTTAGCTTTCTACAGGTGCTCCGGCTTCCTTTCACATGTGAGCACTCACCAATTGGCCGCTAACGCCGCCATGCACATAGGACCGCAGAACTTGGGCAATCGTTGGCGGCGGCGGCTCACTGTGTGACTGCCTTTCCGCTTGTCTGTGGTTCCTCCTCGCGCCTCTCATTTGCTCTCTGTCTCTCATCGAGAGAGAGAGCAAATACTGGGCGACGGACCATGTTTAGTAGCAACAATAACTATTATTTCCTCATGTGATCCAGCATACGTACAAACGACAAATATCTCTCGAATTGACATCATCACGTTCAACAGCAACATACTTAGCCATGGCATTGACAGAAGAAAACTGACAAGAAAATTTAAGTATTTAGCAAGAGCTGTGCGCGGGCACTAATTGAGTTGTAGCTGTTCCATTTTGTAAATATTTTTTTGATACTTTACACTCAGTCAAATGCCACAACGGCATTTAATATTCATTTTTATTTTCAGTACATGTGTGGTCTATGGTAGAGAAACCTTTCCTAAACTTGGACTACTTATGTTGTTGGTGACCGGGAAATCAAACTCTGGTCAATGGGTTCATAGCGCAGTGCTCTAACCATTGCACCGCCACTCCACTGCACCACCACACATGCACGCACATGCACACACAGATGACCGCACGCTCACAAATATAAACTTGAGAGACCGAGGCTGCATCTCCCTATGGGAAGAAACAGAAAACTTGTGGGAAACCCAAGCAGCCCGCCGCAAGATTTATCGGCGGTGCCGACCTAAGACTCACTGTCACGAACATATCGTATTTATCACTTAAAGCGAGAAAACGCAGCCACCACGAGGGTGTGAAACTATAGCAGCGTGGAAAACGAGTCCCCGAATTCTTGGGATCCGGGGGGTAACATTCACCGCAGAGCCGAACCAAGTCACTAAAACAACACCCGGCACGCGGTGAGAGCAAGCGGTGACGCAACTCGCACGAACCGGCACGTGTCATCGTCATCGCCATCACCAGCCGTGGTCCATCCACTGCTGGATGAAAATACTGCCAAGCTGCTGCCACCTCGACGGGAACATGTGATGTAATGTTTACAACATCGACACGTTCGAGGATACCGCTGCGCGCGTCTGTGATAACAGGCGAGAGTTTGGCCAATGGCCCTTCTTCATAGCACGTGGATAGAGAGGCCAAAGAGATCGATGGGATATGAGAGCTTACAACTGCATCATTTACACCACGGTGCCTGATGAGAACTGCATTTTAAAACATTTCCCCAGGACCAGTGTCTGTGAAGTTACTTCATAGTAACTATTGAGTAACAGATAAACTCACCCATAAAATGTTTTACGACGAAATAAACTCATTTGTGTGAGTTTATTGGGTCATAAATAATGTTCTCTGACATTACATTGAGGACAAATGTGCCAGTAACGTCATTGGGATATACGTTAACGTACTTGTAACAATTCAACTGTAACAATTCACCTGTAACAATTCAACTGTAACAATTCAACGGTAACAATTCAACTGAGCCGCTCCCCACCAGCCCCGCTTGTGAATGACTCATCCCGGTTTTGGGGGTTACGGTTGGGGCAATTGGCATGTGGGGCGAGTGCTGTTCGCGAGCAATTATCAGGGACTGCAAGGCACACGAGGGGGTGAATGGCCAACACCACGCCCGGCCGACCGCCTTTGTCTCCCCGGTGCTGATATTCTACACACCGCACCAGATACTTATTTAAGTCTGAGCCAACCTAGCAGAAGCCCAGAGACCGGCTTAATTATTCCCCACTGTTATTGGTCGTGAGCGGGAATCAAACTCGTTTCACCAAGTACGCAGCACAGCGCTAACCACTACACTACCGCTCCAAAGACAAATACAAATATCCCCTGTATAGGCTTAACAGACTGTTGGGGCAAGTGCTATTTGCGAGTATCCATGAAGGCCGTAACGGTACACGAGAGGGCGGGTGGCCAACACCACTCCCGGCCGCCTTTGTCTCCCTAGTAGTCGATGTTTACACACCGCAACAGCTACTCATGTGAGGCTGAGTCGACCTAAGGGAGGCCCAGGACCGGTTCAGATAATCGTCACCAGAGTTGCCCGTTATCGAGAATCGAACTCGGGTCGCGGGATTTCGTAGCGCAGCGCTGACCACTGCACTACCGCTCCCCGTACAGCACACGCACGGGGCACACTCCCTCCTCGTCCCCGCACAGCAGCGACGCTGACCCCCCCCCAACCCCTCGAGACTTGCCCCGAGCCCCCCGCTCGCCTCCACGGAGCGCGCGCGGCCGCTGCCCGGTCACACAAAGCCACCCCACACCTCGCCTCGACAGCCTAAAACAGGCGACTGTTGGGACAAGCGCTGCTCGCCATCACCTTATGAAGGTGCATCGGGGCGATGCCCGGTGGGGCTGCTATGGCTAGCCACCACGCACGGCCGCCTTTGTCTCCCCCGAGCTGATGCATGCACGCGCGTTGAGCTTCTCTCGCACCGTGCGGAGGCAAACGCGCTAATCGGAGGTGCGTGGTGAAGGACAAGAAGCCATGTTAGTCACACGCACGCCGCCACGAGGTGAATCGTTTACGGCTGAGTTGACCTAGGGAGAGCCCAAGGCTTGGCTACGATGCAACATGTGCCGCTGACGTTCACCGTGGCCGGGAACTGAGCTTGGTGTTTGCACCGTGTCGTGACGAGGTGTCCGACGACTCTGCAGCTGCACCTGCTGCTTACTACAATGGCAAAGACCCCCTCCTATATCACTTTCATGAGCTGATGTGGGGCAATGCTGTTCGCGAGAACCTACGAAGGCTGTCACGGCGCACGATGGGAATGGGTCGCTATCACCACGCCCGACCGCCTTTGTCTCCCCAGTGGCGATGTTCACACGTCGCACCGTGTACTCATTTATGTCCGAGTTGACCTAGGAGAGGCCCATTGACCGATTCAAAAAATCGCCACCGGTGTTTGCTGGCCGTGAGCGGAATCGAACTCGGGTCGCCGAGGTTCGGAGCGCAGTGCCCTTAGCCCTCTGCGCGCTGCCCCCCCACACACACTGCTTCCTACAATACCACAAGCGTGCGTGCACACACAATAACAATAAACCCACTATTCGCCACCACAAGTGACGGTGATGTCACCGCACGCACCACACGCGGTGGCATTCAGGGCAGGCTGCGTTCGAGCCGGCAGACAGCCCAGATGGCAGCGTGTGCCGCGATTCCCCAAGCCCTCCGATTGGGGCATCGCTCGCCCTCGTCGATCTTGAAGTGACGCGACCGGGCACGGAGCCCAACTGGGACCATAAGCTCAGAGACAAACGATGAGTTTCAGAGAAGGGCAGAAGATCGACAGCACGACGCAGCAGGCAGGCAGGCGGGCAGACAGGCGGACATAGACGCAGACGAGCTACGATACGGAGAGAAAGTGAGACCGGCAGACACACAAGCAGAATAATCCAACAAGCAGGCAGACGGACAAAACAACTAAACGGACTGAGAGGCAGACAGTTGGGCGGGCAGGCACAGAGACTTACAGGCGGATACTCAGACCGACAGACAGGCAGACAGACACACGGGGAGACCACCAGGACCACAGACATGCAGACAACAATAAAAAAACAGGGGTCAATTGATTCAATGAATGGCATTGTTCGGCGACATCACTCACGCATCACGCTACCACAAAGGTCAGCGCGCAGCTCACTCGAGCGCAGCCTCAGTCATTCAACTCGCATCCGCATGCCATTCAGCTATTTCTCTTCTCGCCCTTGCTTGAAAACGCGGTTCCATATATTTTTTTCCAAACAGTCGCGTTACTTCCATTGTTGACGTCTGCGGTTGACAGTCAGCGCTCTTCGCCGGATGACGACGTCTCATTCATTACCGCACCCCCCGCCACCACTACCATTCATTACCCCCCCCAACTCCTCCCCCCTTCTCGCAGTGACAAAGCCAGGCCTTGTCGTGACCGTCTTGCCAGGAGACACAGCGACAGTCCACGGTGCGTTACGATCGCCGCCCGCATTGCGTCAGACAGCTCCGTCCGCTGCACGCATCACATCCGTCTCTGGGAACATCTTCTTTAAAACAAATAAAACCGATCCCTTACACAAGCTCCAATCGGCCGTACGGATTTCTTGGGAGTGCGTTAAAATGTCAGCGGTGTTGTTTCTCGACGAGCAAAACTCTGCGGAGGTTTGTGGCGTGCAGAGTCAGGAGCGATTCGAATCGATGCTGGTGTACGTGCCAGATGTTAGCGGCAAGGACTACGTCTCTTTACGCTATGGGGTCTCATTGCACGTTCAATGCTCGCATCTCACAGTCGCGGTCACAGTGTGACCTCTTGGAATGCAATGTGATAATGGGAGGTATTGGCAAACGAGCCTTTTGCCCGTCAAAGGACGGGTGTATTGAAATACATCTGAAACTTACAAGCGAAAAGCAGACCGCGACGTGATATTCATTGCACCCATTCGTGTGCAATTTGTAAGGCCGCGGTGACACAGACCTATTTCATTTAAAGGTTATAATCCCTTGTTCATCACGACGTCCTTTTTACTTCGATGTCTCAACAGCGTTGCGGAGATCACGTGACGTGAGGGTTCTGCCTTTGTAGTGAGGGTTGTAAGTTGACGCTGAGGAGGGGGGAGGAGGCGCCTCGCCCCCCCCCCCCCATGTGGAGGGACGTCATCCGCTAATTATTACTAATGGGGGGGACAGACAACTATTCTTGAACTACTGTCACCTTACCATAATAAAAGCTCAGTCCTTTGTTATGTAGACTAGCCGTAGTGTCAAGCCGCACCTTACCATAATAAAGGCTCAGTCCTTTGTTATGTAGACTAGCCGTAGTCTCAAGCCGCACCTTACCATAATTATAAAAGTGGGCCGGTCCTGGCCCATCCCCCTCCCCTAAACCAGTATATATACGGGGTAGTATCCCTTGGAATCTCTCATTTACTTGATTACAGCAAGCGTGCTGTGACGGTTCCACCTGAAGACGGAAGCTTGTTTTGCCTCCGAAACGTCGTGATTTTTATTTTATTTTTATTTTACTTTTATTAATTTTGATTTTTTACCTACATGACTTTACCGAAAAAACCTAAGAATATGATTATAATGGGGGGTGTCCATTTGGAAGACGTCACCTGTTTATGCTTATTAATGAGGGGGGCGTTCGATGTGAAGTGACGTCACCCGTTCATTATTATTAATGATGGGGGGGGGATCCATGTGGAGGACGTCACCTGTTCATGATTATTAATGAGGGGGGCTGGTCGAGGTGGAGTGACGTCACGCGCGGGACACACAGACATTCTTGGCTCATTATAGTAGTAAATGTCTCCCCCCTCCTCCTCCCGCCCATTATCCACCACTCTATTCTTCGTGCTGTCTATTTATCCACAGGGCCACCGTTCGCTGTAAGGCGTATTCCTGCTGTTTAACATAAAGTGTTCTCACAATTCTGGCCAATCGCCTGATGGCGCCGGTTGTTGTAATCACCAGAGGAACGTCACCGCTACTCGGATTGTCCACGTTGTGGGTTTACTCTCCAACACACAAGCGGTGCGCTGAAGCAGTAACAAACCTTACTAATTGGCTGTGTTGGGTGGTGGCGGGTTTAACGACACATTTATATTCACGCGATATTACCCAAAAAAAACTCAATTATGAATAATCTTACATTATCCTGACAATCTGCGTGTAGTATGGATTTTCCTGCTGTCGTACACAGGGCTTATCTTTCCGCTTATCGGCGTTAACCCACGGATAAAGAGGAATTAAGCGGAGCGCTTGGGCTTACAGCGCACAGATCAGCTCAGGCTGCAAACACCACCTGGTGCGGCGTATAAACGTCACCACTGTGGGGATACAAAGGCGGCCCAGAGTGGTACAATGCTACTCAAACCAGTCCTGCCGCCTCCGCCACACTGACGAGCTTGGTGAAGCATGGACAGAGAGCTGCCATGAAGTGTGATCCAACCGAGGATGAAGGAAGGACCGTGAATGACTATGTGTGTAACATATGAATAAAAATCATCATAATATTTACGCAATAACGTTCGCCCGTAAAAAAGGAAACGCACAGACAACACCAACAACCGAGTGACCTTCTCGGAATGCGAGCGGAGTGTGTTGGCCCGCAGCGCTGACACTTAGGAGGAGGAGGACGATGATGATGATGATGTAAGGAGCAGGAGGAGGGCGCTGTGGCTTCATCGTGTTGCTGGCCTGGTCGACCAACATATCGGCGTTCAGGAGCTGCGAAGAGCGAAAACATTCCCTCACCACGGCGAGACTCAATCAACGCTCCCTCTCATTCCGGGGGGGTGGAGGTGGGGGGTGGAAGCGAGCGGCGCGGCTCGTTTAGAGCGAGCGCGCAAACAAAACAATCCCCCAGCTGGCGAGCGACGGGGGTGATGAGAGCGAACGATTGCGTCCCACACGCAGAGGGCTGCCAGAGTTCGACCACGGAGCGTCGCGCGAGTCGGCGGGGCTAGGACGGCAAGAGGCGGGCGGGTTGCCACGTAAGTGCGCAGTGCACGCGCTGCGGTGAACTTCTTCTGCGCCGTACGTAGCCGGCCGCGCTAATCGGAGGTGCCGAGGGAAGGACGGCAAACCGAGCACACAAGGAAGTTCTCGAGAAATTAGTTTTCAGTCTGGGCGTTTTCAAAGTGCGCAGCTCCCGGTGGCTTTCCACGCGACGAAATGAAACGGCGTTTTGTCGAAGCCGCCGTGGCAAATTCTGGGCACGCGAATCGCGGGGAATCGCAGAAAAGGGGGAGAGGATGAATCGCTGTTGCTTAGTCGATCGAGCGCCGTCAATCGATCGTGTCAATGGCATCTCGCGTTCGCCCAAGTACCACCGCCAAGCGAGACGGCAGCAGCCACGCGGTGAGCCGACGCTAACGACAAGTCCCCAATCTCTGCAGCCCTCTGAGCTCTACGTTATTGAGATGCTTGCACTCAACGACATTGTGAGAGACTCCTGGAGCACCGGGGAGAACAATCCTCGCACGCCACGGGCGAAGGAGCAGTCTGTCCCGGCCAGAAGCGACAGGTGATGGCGAGTCCACACTTTGCCGTGCCGCTTTCTGCCGGCGAGCCGGTGGAGTCCATCGTTCTAGACGTTAGCATTAAAGATAATTTATATTTGTTGTAGTCCTACGTAGAGTTAGTTTGTTGTCAATTCACTTCTCGACGAAGGCCTCACCACTCCCGTGATGGTTTTAGGAGTTGGTCAGCGTGGCTTAGCCAAGGCGTAGTGGATTCTATTTGACATTGATAGAAAGTCAGATCGATCGTGTCACCGCGGGTGGATGAAGCCCGGATTTGATCCCAGCTGTTCAGCGGTGGCGACTCGGTGTCTCTCCGATTAGCGCGGTTGGCTACGTACAGTGCGAAAGAAGTTCAACGTACACACGTGTGCACGTTTCTTACCTGGTGTCACTCATCTGAGTGACCAGCTACGGTGTAAGGCAAAGCTGCAAGTGCAGCCCTGCAATTTCTTGCTCGCAACACTGCCGGTTGTACCGACTCAACCGTAGTCGTGGCTCTAGAGAGCCACCCAAGGGAGGGTATTTGGCCTACTCTTCCACACTGGCCAGTGATGTTGGAATAGTCGGGAGTACTCACACTTTACCCCACCGAACATTTGACACCGCTGTGTGGACGAGTGCCAGGAGTTTAAATCAGCGTCTCCCATTGCTTCAAGTGTCGCGCCGGGAAGTGTGGAGGGCTCTGGGTGGAAGGCCAAGTGGGTGAGCCACCCTACGGCTGTGGCAGAGTCCCCCCCCCCCCCCCCCCCCCCGTGGGGGTGTGCGCACGCTGATTTCACTCCGCGACAAAATCATTCCAGAGTCTGTCTCGTGACGGCATGCAGGCCGGGCCAGGCAACACGTGCCGTGGACAGGATCGTGGGGATGGGGGAGTGGTCATTGGCACTGTCTCGTGTAATCGACGCCCCTTGCTTGGGACAAGGTGTGATTTCAACACGGTGACGTCTCTGTCGAAAGGGTTGGAATGATGAGGAAGGGGCGCGGGAGATGGCGGTTGTTCTCGATTAAGTAAAGGCGCTCGTTTTAGGCGATGATACAAACGAGGCGCGTCACGGTTCCGTTTGAGAATCGACTTTCGTTCATCGCGTCAGCGCTTCCTCGTTGTAGCCGTCTCGCTCATCCTCACTGCGTTTTGTTCCGTCTCGATTGTTCCACCAGACGGGCGCCTCCGAACCTCGTTCATTCCACGGCGCAATCTCCAGCCGGCTCCATCTTCACTGCGCACCGTTTGCCGCAACTGCGCATGCGCGACCGAGGGAGTTGTGAGGGCCGGGGGTGGGGGCTGACGGCTGCCTGCGCGACCAATGGGAGGAGGTGGTGGAGTTCTGGATCGGCCACTGAACGGCACGGAGGTGAGCTGCTCTGCCCCGGCCCGTGAACGGCGAGCTCCTCTCCTTTGCTGCAGATGCTGGGAGCCCGCCACCATCACCGCCGTACTTGTGCAGCAACGCTCGATCGACGCGGGGGGGTGGGGGGGGTGTTGGAGATGCGCGTCGTCCTCCATCGCCAAACGTTCAAGGGTGTTGAGCTCCCGGCCATGATGTTGCGTAGAAATGCGATGAGCGTGAACGTGACCTCGACGCACGATTTGCACGCATTGTGGACAATCGAGTCGCTCGCTCGCGGGGGCCCCTCGACGCACGTGCGCCGTACGTGGACGCGTTTAATCTTAGCCGACGGATCGTCGCGAGCTCGGTTGGAAGAGGATGCCTCGTTATGGAGGCAACATCTGGATAATCTGACATCGGTCATGCGTCACCGACTCGCAGGCGTGTCGGAACATTCACACAATGGAAAGCGTTCCCCCGTACCTGCTACGGTGAGTACACGTCAAAACAATCCATGCCCCCCCCCCCCCCCGGCCCCCCCCCCCCGCCCAGGCGTCTCTGCGTGCCTTCTGAGTCTCCAGTTTCAGCAGCGCTGGCCTTCGACCAGGAGATGGAGGAGACATCGCAGCAGTCTCAGCTCCACACCCCCACCTCTCCATTCGCCTCTCCATCCGAGCATCCGACGAAGTCACGGATGACCCAGGAGGTCACGTGCCAGGGTTGACCTTGTCAAGATCCACTCCGCGGTCTCC
Organism: Entosphenus tridentatus; assembly: GCA_014621495.2. Lineage (NCBI taxonomy): Eukaryota > Metazoa > Chordata > Hyperoartia > Petromyzontiformes > Petromyzontidae > Entosphenus > Entosphenus tridentatus. Next base: position 1,053,688 of record CM025660.2, on the reverse strand, counting down.
ATTTGTCCACATTCACCATCAACACAACCCCCCAATGGCATTGTTATCTGCATACAGACATTCACGTTCCTTGTTAATTTACCGCTGGATGAAGGCCTCCCAATGCCGTGTCGGTCGTGGGTGTTTGTTCGGCCGTACTTGACCAGGCTATTGAGTTGGGGGTGCTTGCAACCTGACGAGGCATCACTCACTGTCTTTTCTTGGATTTTCTGTTTGCACATTGTCACTTTAAGATGTTTTCTTGTTCATGTTTTTGTTTTTTGTTTGTTGCGGTTGCACCCAATTTAAGAGCCGAATGGCTCACAGGGCTATACCTAATAATGAACTTTGAACTTTGAACCACAGATGTTAGCCGTGGTCGGGAATCAAACACAGGTGGTCGGGTTCGTAGCGCAGTGCACGCTCACCACTCGAGCACTGCTTTACCCGCACACATGCTTTAGTTCACATTGAATCCACTGGTGTTTGGCAGCACGACGATGATGATGATGATGAGGGTGTTTTCACTTTTGGTGTCTTGTCGGGGGTCGCACTAAAGGCCACCAGGGGCCGCCAGTAGCCCCCGGGGGCCTTGCGATGAAGAACTCTGCTTTAGTTAAACCAGGTCAGAGGTCAATGAGACTGATGGCCTCTTTTCCACGGGAGACCTGGATCACGTAGCAATACCGAGCGCAGAGCAAGTACCAGGCACAACAACACGAACATCCTCAAGGCAATAACAAAACATTCAACAATAAAAAAAAAACACAAATGAACATGCATGGCTATGAGTTTAAACACATTTTGCACCGTGGACAATTTCCAGAATGTTATTTTGAGCACGTTTCAAAAGAATCACATTCACGATCACCGCGCAATAAACACAATTGCCTATTTAAAACTGACGAGCAATGACTAATGTTTGTAATACCGCGGTTGTTTTGTGTTCCGATTCTATTTAGCTTTGTTCTTACACTCCGATGGCAATTGGCCAGGGGAGGATGAAATGAGGGGGGGGGGTCCCAATTCATTCCTTACATCAGGGCCCATCCCTACCACACCACACACCTACCCAGCGACACCCAAGACCCATCAGCCCCTCGTCCCCTATGACGGAGAGAATGCCGGTATCGTGTCACCACCGGCATCCCCTTTCGCGTGAGAGAACCGAATAGGACCATCGCGCGCTTGCAAATCCACATTGTTGGCAGGAGCTTGCCATGGGACGGGGCCGAACTCGGGTTGCGGGCACGTGACCTGCTCGCTCGTGGCGTCTTTCCCTCCCTCCCTCCCTCTCTCGGTGTTGCCACTCTACGTGTGTGTGTGTGTTGAACTTCTTTCGCACGGTACGTAGTCAACAACCTCGCCCCCCACCCGTCACCCTTGAACGCCCACGACCGACAGGGCCCTGCTCACCCACGTTCCATTGGGCTCGGTCCCAGTGGGTGGGGGGGGGGGTGCTGTGATGGCACTCGCCGTCGTTTCCAGAGCGCGGCAATGGGTGGGCGGCATGTGGCTGTGTGTGTGTGTGGGTGTGTGTGTGTGTGCCCGAGTGGGTCTACACGAGGAGCACTCGTGACATGGGTGGCGTTGCCCTATTGACCCCGGCCACCTGAGTTTCATTCCGTGCACGTCCTGTTAGCGCGGTTGGCTACGTACGGTGCGAACGAAGTTCAACATACATACTTGCATTCCTGATTGGTGAGAGCTGAACTGGTCATGAGACTCCCCTTCAACCAATCCACACGAACCAGTAGTAAGTAGGGAAGTCTGTAAAACGAATATTACCAAATGGGATTTTTTTTTCAAGGTGAGAAACATCCACTTTTAAATCTAGATTGAAAACGAATTTCGGTAGAACTGCTTTTTGTGTTTAGTTTGTTGTCCTTCCCCGCACCTCCGATTAGCACGGTAGGCTACGTACGGTGTGAAAGAAGTTTAACATACATACATACAAACATGCATTCAATGAGAATATATTCAGTCAAATAATCACATATATTCCCTATCTAATGAGGAGGAGCGGTGATACGGTGGTGAGCACACCACGCTATGAAGCTGGGGACTTTGCTTCGGGTCCTGATCACGGCTCACATCATTTCCAAACCGCTCCTGGGATTCACCAACCCGCACTCATCAACATGGCGAAGTATAGTCAGGCAACCCCAAGGACTGACATGGTATGGGAAGGCCTTCATCTAGCAGTGCATTCATTTCACGCGAACCACGGGCCGATATTGAGTAAGCACCTTTCAATTGCTGGCTATTTTTAGGCATTGACATCCAGGAATCTCCAGGCAATATCAATGCGTTCGCATTCCGGTTATGACTCATCCCTTCAACGGTGATTCTAGCAACAGCCGCCCTCCTCTAAGAATCCTAAGAATAGATCGGTCCCCCACCATGGGGCGGTGAAAGTTCCACTACCAGCCCATCAGTGCCATCAGCAGAAATCACGCACGCACGCACACACCACTGTTGATGGCACCAACGGCGCACTCGAATCTCTTCTCCGCAATAGCAATTTGTAATGCCCGCCTCTGACTCAGTGCGACTGCTGGAAAATTAGCGTTGTCGTGTCCGTCGTGAGGTGTATGGGGGGACGGTGTGGGGGTTTCACCAAATTTCACCGCGTCGGGCAGTCCGCTAACCGCTGCAAAGCACCACTCTACCTGTGGCGGGGGTGTGTGGGGGAGGGAGACGCTGAGGTGCTGAGCTTTAATCGAGCACCTCCGTGATCGTAAATGCCCAAGGTATCGGAGCGAGCGGGCGAGGATAGCTGGCAGCAGCAGCAGAAGCAGCAGCAGCAGAAGCAGCAGCAGCAGAAGCAGCAGCAGAAGCAGCAGCAGCAGAAGCAGCAGAAGCAGAAGCAGCAGAAGCAGCAGCAGAAGTAGCAGCAGCAGAAGCAGCAGCAGAAGCAGCAGCAGCAGAAGCAGCAGCAGAAGCAGCAGCAGCTGAAGCAGCAGAAGCAGCAGAAGCAGCAGCAGAAGCAGCAGCAGCAGAATCATCATCAGCAGCAGCAGCAGCTCCGTGTCTCGTGGCAGACACCACGACGACTCTCCCGGTCAGGGGAGTGGCGGTGGCATTTGACGTCCTGTCTCTTGTCTCTTCCCTGCAGCCCTCCGCCAGCAATTCCCAATGCTCTGATCGGCCGGGATTAGGTCGCACTGATTGTTGGAGATTAGGTGGCCGTATCGCGCGTGAATAGACCTCGGCGAAACGTTCCCATTAGAGGAGGGCAGTGAGACGGTGTTGAGTTGCGCCACCGGTGGCGAGACGTTAACTACCTCGCCTGGTTCACAGGAGGTCGTGGGTTCCATCCCCACCCTGACGCCTGCTGCTGTGTATGTGGAGTTTGTGTGATCTCTCTCCCCGTGGTCGCGTGGATTTTTTTTTCAGGTGCTCCGATTTTTCCTTCCACATTATGAATCAACATCACGCGTTTAGAGTATGTGGCTGCTACACATTGCGACATGATGATTGGCCGCTTTGCTGAGCTATCATTTGTGGCCAGGTTGCTTCTGAAAAAGAAATTAATATCTCAGTGGGCCTTACCTAGTAAATAAAAAAACGCGGTTTATTTTTAGTTTTAAGTCAACTCTGCTGTCGCCCAAAGGGCAGTTCTCTTTCGCTGACGCAATTCGCTTTCCTCGGCCGCAACGCTCCAAGCTTCTCCGAAACGGGGCGACAGGGTCCATCTCTCTCGGCGCCGCGTGAGGACGCACCGAGTCGTGTCACTCGCCGCTCCGACTCCCTTGACTCGCGGTCTATTTTGACCCCCCCCCCCCCGAAAGCGAGAAGTTTGCACGGGGTAAAATGAGTGCCAAGAGCGTTAACCGCTCGCCTCGCGTAGCCGTCCTCGACAGGGCGACGGAGGAGAGCGGGGTTGGTTTCACAGCTACGAGAATAACCTAAAGTGCGATTTTCTCACATCCCCCCCCCCTCCCCCACCGTGTGATGCATCAGCCGCGGCGAAAGAGAATTAAACAGAGAGAGAGAAAGAGCTGCAATCTGTCTGGGTCCATGATTGGGAACTTGGTGGGACGTTGTGTTTATGCCAGCTGTGATCGCTGTCTGCTGATGTCTGGTCCCCTGGAATGCCCGCCACGTTCACCTAAATTATGAGAAGCAGATCGACCCCGACTGAGAGTCCAAATAGCGTCCAAGAGGTCCAGCGTCCAAATGCTGCCTCGTCTATTTGTCTTACCAATCAGCGAAAGGTCGATTCTGCGTCTGTGAACTTCAGTTTAATCATCGCTTCGGGCATTTGTTTGTTTTTAAATTAAACTACGAGCGAAATTATTTCTATTTTACCAGCTGAGGCCATTTTTTCAGAAGCTGCCTGGTCACAAATAATAGCTCAACGACGTGGCTTACCCCGTGGACATTTATAGCAGCCAACTAACTCTAAACGCATGTTTCTAAATCTGGAGGGAAAAACCGGAGGAGCCAGAGAAAAATCCACGCGACTTTGGGGAGAGCGAATGAGACACGCAAACTCCAAATATACTGCGGGCGTCAGGGTTGGAATCGAACCCACGACCTCCAGTATACGGGGCGAGGTAGTCAACATCACACCACCGTAGCGCCTTATTAATATCGCTGTCCCAGCCTCTTGCTAAGGCCCCAATCCGGACCGACGGTACCATGTTTAGCAATGAGGCGGCCATGCGGCATCACGGCTTGGGACGTTCCTCCTGCTACCCTCATGGTCCCTCGCTACGGCCCTTCAGTTGGGCTGCTGGAGCCTTTGGCACCTTCAACGAACGCTAAGAAAATACCAAACATGGTTTGCCTGTGACTTGGGAAACTCGCAGCGACACGCAGTTCTTAAATACCCCGCTGGCGAAGACATGTGTTTTTTTTCTAGATTGGTAGTTGTGTTATTTTTATGCTTATTATTTATATGTTAGCGTGCAGGATTATTATTGCAGCTCCTAAAATCTGAAGGCGCGGTTGGCTACGAAAAAAGTTCAACATACATACACACAATTCATACATAATAATTTAAACAAACACAAACAATAATAATCATGCCAATTATTCACGCCGGGGAAGCATCGCCGAGTCTCGATGATCATTCTCGGGAGGGTGCTGCCACATTGGGATGTTTCGCCAATTCCTCTCGTTGATCGTTTTGCTTCACGTGGGAGGAAACGAGAGAACCAGGGAGCAGAGGCACGCACGGCGAGCGAGTTCACCACCACCGCTGGCGTCTCCCGCACGCACCCCCCGTGCCCGCGTCTGCAGCGCCTTGCCCAGCCGCAGTGCTCACCCAGGCACGCCTTTTGCGTCGCTTCTGAGATGTACGTGTATGTTGAACTTCTTTCGCGCCGTACGCAGCCAACCGTGCTCATCGGAGGTGCGGGGAAGGACAACAAACTAGATGTAAAAAGCAGTTCTAGCTGACACGGTATACTCACTTATATGTATTATTGTATTCATCCCACGTATGTTTATGACGACTATCTTGCTATTATGATTGTCAAAAGTTGTTCATATAACATTGTCCTATGGATAGCATCCGTTATTTATTACTTTTTTTTATCTCCGTGTGATAAGATTTGCACGACGTGAAATGAAAATACTCTTGAACGTGAGTCATAGTCCGAGCAATATAATTCACGTTATCCCAGCTGCACCGAGCCAGACAAAGAAATTTATAACTTTCTCACGACATTTTTTAGACTCTCTTGCGGTTTTTTAAGAGAACGCAGTACATTTTGTGCAATAACAATATATATATCAACATCAGGTGGCGGGGGTGTCTGGGTGAGGGAATTGAGCTCGCGTATCAAGCGTGGCTATTTTCCAAATGTGTTTGATGCGTTTCCTAGCGACGGAGGAAGTCTCCCTGCCCTGATACATGACCCACCGGAGTTGCCATCCTGTGCTTCCAACACAAAGCGGCCCTTTATAAAATAACGGCAATAAAAAAATGTAAGTTATTGCTTTCCTCCCCCTCTCCTGTTTCAACTCCAATTGTGCGATCGGCTTCACGCCACGAGATTAAGGACGTCCTGTTTGGAACTCTCGCACAGTGAGCAAAGCTGTGCACCACGCCGTGGCGAGGGCAACCTGCTCCCGACGATGACGTCACACCGTCTTGTGACGTCACAACGTCTTGTGACGTCACCTCGATGAACTTCCGCCGTCAACGCTCATGGCGAACGGATCGAGGCGGCTGCAATCATCTCGCGGCCCATGAGCCGGTGGTGGAAATTCCACGTTCCTATGATGGAGGTGAGATTATCGAAATAACCATCGCTGTTCATTTCCCCTTAAAATGACTTATTCTCATTAGTCGGTTCATGCCGTCGGATACCCAAGGCAGACGTGAGACGCTTCCACTCTGAGTTCTGCCTTGCGCAAGGTGTCATAGTGGGTCCTGGACGCCAACATCAAAGTGCTTTGGTGTCACCGACTTGCCACGTGTTGGGGGCGCCCATTGTCAATGCCCTGTGAAGAGTGTCCGATCCAAGTCAATCAAAAACCAATACATTTCATGCTCAGTGCCAAATTAAATGCGCCAATCGAAGAGAAAAAACAAACAATTAAAGGTGGTGTGTTGTCGTGTGTGACCTCGCCAGCAACTTGAGACCCCAGCTGCTTCATTGCGGGTGTCTGAGAGCTGGACTCCAACCCAGGGTCTCAGCAGTGCCGGCTCAATGTATCAGCCGAGGCATTAACCACCCCCCTGAGTCACTGAGCCATCTTCGAGGAAAGGCGAAGATCAGCTCTGCTTCGCACTACACGGCAGCCTGTGCACACACGCTATTGAGTTCACTCACACTCAGCAGTCGTCTCGATCATAAGTCGGGCCCTATTCAGGAGGAGGACTAGCGTTCTGAGACAGACACAGAGGCAGACAGACACACACAAAGAGACCCATCGATACATCGACACGAAGACTAAGACCCCCTCCCCATAATAACGGACTATTGCTGTTACAGAACACGCATCAATGCTGGCACACGAGGGGTGGGTGGCCAGCACCACGCCCACACGGCGTTGTCTCCCGAGTGCATTTTTAAGGCTGAGTCAGCCTGGGTGAGGCCCATGACCGGTTAAAATGTTCACCGTTACTTTTATTACAGAGAAAGACATGGAAAAGGAATCACGCAGATAGACAGTCAAACACATCGACTGCTGCTACCTGGTCATTAAACCCAGCAGCAGATCGTGTAATTTGTAGTTACCGTGTGGGATACTTGCCCTGACACAAAGTCTTAAAAGTTTTATTTGAGTGGTGTCTCACAACAATAGAGTGGGTTGGGGGGGTGACCCTTCGCAAGCAGCACGTGCTGCATGTACGGAGACACTTCGCTGACGGCCCCATTTCCCACCGCTCTCGTCCGCCCTGCCTCTGGATGACCACGCATGTCGTCATTCAAGTGCTTGGTCCTCATGTGAAACTGTTCCTTCTCCAGCACCCTCTGCTCCCTGCCTTCCAGTGCGCCAACCACTGGCGCGTACCCGCTCCAGCCCAGCAGTGGCCATGCGTGTAATTAGAAGCAACGCGAAGCAAGGAACTGCTTTGCGGAGATAAGCGTAATTAAATAATGCACTTTAATGACTGAAAAAAAAATTCTAAATTATCCTTCGTGAAAATGTCAACACGTGAAAGACATTGGCGGGGGAGGCCTGTGCCCCGGCAGTGGGAACGAGAACAGCTGACGTGCCCCAGTGGGAGCGCTGCATTTGCCGCTCGTAGTTGCAGAGGTTCACGGTTCGAATCTAGCGGCAGCCATAATTAATACGCCACGGTGGCGAGATGTTATCTCCCTCGCCTGATATACAGGAGGTCGTGGATTCGAGTCCGTTTGGAGTTTGCATGTTCACTCACCCTGTGGTCGTGTGCATTTTTCTCCGGGTCCTCCAATGTTTCCCTTCATATTTAGAAACGTGAATTCAGAGTGTGTGCTTGCTATGAAGTTCCACATGATGAGAAGCCACTGCGTTGAGCCGTCATTTGTGGCCACGTCGCTTTCGAAAAAGAGCTGTAAAGCTCAGGGTGCCTTGCCTGGTGAAATAAAACAGAGTTTAGGCTAATAATGCTGTTGGGCGTGTTGCAGACACATTTTTACGGTGACTTACGACCCGCCCCCACTAGACGTCTGTGAAAAAGAGCTTCATAGATCCTCGTATTCCTCCAGTCTAAATAAATAAATGCATATCCTGATTCTGAATAAGCGGTCGTCTGCTTCACAGTGGACGTTAAAGACCCCCGCGAGATCATTCGCATGTGCATGGGTCATTCCGTGCTGGCGTCACTTTTTTTTGCCAACTTTTGGAGAGAGAGGGAGAAAAAATGACCCCGCACACGAGTTTACTCAATTGTGACGACACCGTAATAACCATCGCTCCCTCCTGCGACACACTCGGCAGGACCCTCTTGAACAAACGAGCCATGAGACTCGTGCGACGGTTTCCTAGGTACAACAGGCGGAGTGATGATTGACAAATGAAAGAGAGAGAACCTTTATTTGTTCAACAATCGTAAATTCTTTATTTTCTTTGCAAAAAAATCTCAGAAGGGAGAATTTTGCACTTCATTGCGTTGCATCTGCGGCCTATTACTCTGATTAGAGACGTGCGGCCTTGATGCTGCTTCTGAAATGTTTGGCAAATTGTCACACGGCGCTTGAGATGTAACATCAAAGGCCCGGCGCTCTGCATGCGCAATAATAAGTTGAAATATATATAAAACGAACATTTCTCTGTTTAAAGTTGCAATCGAATACAGCCGAATCGTTAAAAGCGCCAGTCGAGCATACAAGAGCGCGCGTGTATACGTGTGTGTTAAGTGTTGGCCACGCACCCCCTCGTGTGCCGTGCCGGCCTTCATAGGTGCTCGTGAACAGCACTGGCCCCAACAGTCTGTTACAGGCTGTACGGGAGATCTTAGTTTTTGGTGGGCACGTGAAGCATTGTTATCGTGGATTGTCGACTCTGGCTGCGAACCTGGTGACCTGAGTTTGATTCCCTGCCACGGGTAACATCAGGAGCAGCTGATACCTGAACCGGTCCTGGGCCTCCCCTAGGTTTATTCAGACTCAAACAAATTCATTGTACGGTGCGCAGACATTAGCGCTGGGCAAAATTCAAAGACAATTCACAAGAGAGCAAAAATGTTGTTAACACTTGAGGATGATGCTGGTGGCGATCTCCAGCGAAACGTCGTACACAATTGTTCGGTTTTGCTTGCTGTTCAAGATTTCGGTTTTACAACAAAAAAAGCTACTATTTACCAAGGTGACAACCTGATTGGCTGTGTCGGGTGGTGGAGGGTAATGAGTAAATACATTTTATATTTTACCGACATGACGATCTAACCCACAATAAACTGATTCTGAACGCGATATTGCGAGTGAAAGCCGACGTAGAAAATACAATTAACTAATTCTTCATCATTATTCGCAGCAGCCATTCTCTATCAACAACTGGATAAATGATTCTTCACAACATGAAGCTCAAGTTCTACATTTTACTTTCTTTGAACTGGATGACAACTCCAAAAGACCAAAGTTGAATCTCATTGGCCAGAGTGACCATGGGCCGTTAGTCTGTGAGCAGGGGGCGATTATTTTGCCGTGCATAGCCCCAATTGAGAAATTTGCAGTGTAACTTTCAAATCTGGCAAATTTGGATCCTAACATCGCCATCCCTCGCAGTTCATTGCAGCACCCATCCCTCCTCTCACTCCTGCCCATCAACTCATCGCCACGGTGGCGAGATGTTAACTACATCACCAGGTATACAGGAGTTCGTGGGTTTGATCCCGACTCTGACGCCTGCTGTATATTTGGAGTTTGCATGTTCTCCCAGTGGTGGTGTAGATTTTTCTCCAGGTCCTCCGGTTTTCCCCTCCACATTTATAAACATGTGTTCAGAGTTTTTGGCCGCTATAAATTACCACGCGATAAGCAACTTCATTGAGTTATCATTTGTGGTCAGCTCGCTGAAGAAGAGCTGAATAGCTCAGTGGTTCTTAGCTTGTGAAATAAAATAAAATAAAGAGTTTTAGTTTATAGTTTGTCCACATCGCTCGACCCTCTGCGGGGCCATCCTCATGGGATGCCGTTCCCTCCTTCGGCTGCCACTTCGTCACCAGTCTCCTTCATCCGTCGGCGACGATTCATTTGCTTGGCGTTTAATTCCCAAAGTCGTGGGAGCTGCAACCACGCATCGCGTAAGTAACCGCGTGTCGCTTGTGTATGAAACCGTACAGCCGGGGGGGCCCAGCTCGTGATTGAATGCAGAGCTTACAGTCAGCACACAGCAATTACCGCATGGGTTTTCCAATTGCACTCTTTTTTATGGTCAAGTAAGTACTGCTTATGCTATTAAAATTGTATGGGAATTCGATAGCAAGAATTAAGTCATTAGACCTCGAGCGGAGGTTACTAATATTCTCCAGAAGGTAATGGAGGCCAGATTTAAATGGTTTGGGCATGTGTTGAGAAGAGGTAAACAAGATGCGATTAGAAAGGCTATGCAGATTATAGACTAATGGACTCACACAGAGACTTATTATATACTCACACATCATTTTGAGTACAATTTATTTGTTCCACAGATGACCCCGTTTCGAGAGTTCTCCGACTTTTTTTTGCCACGGGAGATCCGTGGCGCTGCGTGAGCCGCGGCAGACCCAACAAAGCAAAGACAAACAAACATCCACATTGCGGAGAATTGTTTAGAGCAGAGTCCGAAAGGAATATTCCACAACCAACACGCGAGCTATTTGACGGCCGTGAACGAAACCGACGCGAATCGACAATACCAGCGCAGGTAAAATACGAGAGCACCAGGAAAGGCAAAGTACAGGGGGAGCAAGTGAGCTCTGTGTTTCGTTTTGACAGCGACATCAACATGCAGACATGTGGCAGTAAGAGGCGCCAGCAGAACACGCCACTCCGATTGGCAATGGTTGGCTACGTACGGTGCAAAAGAAGTTCAACGTACGAATACTCAAAGGCAGTGGTTCTCGGAGTGCGGTCCCCGGTACCACCAGCGACAGTCAGCGACGATACTCGAGCTGGTCCGAGGGGCTGTGATGCAAATGCAGGTTGATCCGGACAATATTAGCAGGTTTAGTGTCTAACTGTGTTGTTGGCTGACTGGGTTGCGTCGCATGATATTGCTAAGGTTTGCTGAGTTCGTGTCTCCCATCTTCTTGCTGTATTTGCCTCTGTGCAGTTTGCCGTTCTCGGTGTGCCCTGTGTGTGATGTCCCTCTGTGTG
>CM025660.2:1024804-1042453 GCA_014621495.2 Entosphenus tridentatus | reverse complement strand
ATGTCCCTCTGTGTGCTCTGTGTGTGATGTCCCTCTGTGTGTGATGTGTGTGATGTCCATCTGTGTGTTACCTCGATGTGTGAATTACGCCATTTTCATCTGAGGACGAGCGCTTGTGTTGCGTTCGAAACATCGTGATCGATTTAAATTTTATTTTTATTTTATTTCTACATACGTGACTTTATCGAAATAACCAATGTGTAAAATAATATTAACAATGTTTATATATTTTACTTATCTCTAATAAAAAAAAATGAAGTTAGATAAACTACCCCGATTCAACTACCCTAATCTTGTGATATAAACGCCCCCCCCCCCCCCGCCAACAAAAAAGTATGTTCCGATAATATGAACAATGATTGTGTGTGAGCGGTATTTAGAGAGAGAAGTGACTGCGCGTTTTCACCAGGTGGGGTGGTGGTGGCTGGCGGGGGGGGGGTACCGGGTGGTCAGCGGAAATGTTCGCACGGCTGAGTGGTCCGTGGGCCACCAAAGCAGTTTGAGAACCACCGCCCGACGGGACGGTGGCCAGTGGCCGAGACTGGCACCGGAGTGGCAGCCCAAAGTGGTGGAGACGAACACGAGCAGAAGAGGAGGTGCCCTGAGGAGACGGAGGCACGAGGCGTGGCTCGAATCGCAGGAGCCGGTAGGAGATCATTGCACTGCGCGATGGCGAGGTGGGCACGTGGTGATTTGGATAGGCCTTGAACCAGGAGTGGATAGATCGTGGCTGCTGCTGATGCTGCTGATGATGATGAAGTTGGGTTCTTTAAGTTGGCGTTATTGCTTTCCGCGTGTGGGGGAGTGCGTCCTATGGCGGGCGAGTGTATAAACTCAAGCCAGATGAATGTCTTGCAAACGCCACAAATTATTTCATGGAAATAAACATTCAAATTGCAGACCACGCTTAAAGTGAGCCTTGCCCATCTCTGCTTGACTTTGCCTAAAGCACTTTTGAGATTTTTAACCATCAATTACGGTGGTTAATAGTTACACACAAACACACACGCGCGCGCGTGTGCGCACAAGAGGCGGAACGCTACATTTGGCGGTTGCCAGTGAGTGACCTTTCTCTCTCTCAAAACTGTTTTCGATTAAAGGCCCCCAGCCCATTATGCTGCTAAACGAGTCAAGACTCTCAACAACCTGGATTCAAGAAAGACCACGAATCTTAAACAACACACACAAAAGAAAGAAAGTAATTTCCCACTCGAGCGAGCATGGGGCGGTATTCGTCTCCTGTTTACGGCCCTGCGACAAGTGGTGGGAATTCCACATTCCTATGACAAAGCCAAGTGTGTCCGTGGGAAAACCACGGTTACCCCAGGCTATGGTGGTGCACGACTGCGATGCAATACTGTGGAGGCAAGGCTTGATGGAGCGCACAGACGATTGTAAAACTCCTAAGCCCGCTGCGACGCAATGTGAAAAAGAGACGTCAGTGGTTTGAGGTGGGTTCGTGAATCCATCTGGGTGGAATTTAAAGTTGCGTCCCAATGACGTGTGCTAGTTTTCTACAGGTTGTTCTGTTTCCTACAATACACTACTTACAACGAGAATTGGCCTAACAATCAAACACAGGACCCTGCCGAATAGTTAAATACTCAAAACTCGGTCTTGATTTGAAGCTTTCGTGACTGCAGGAATTACGCTTTGGTTCTTCGGTAAAGTCACGTGACTTTACCGAAATAAAGTCTTACTTGCAGTAATATTAGCAGGGCGGGGGGGGGGGGCAGCGATGGTGCAGGGGTTAATCTCTCTGAACTATGAACGGAATAACCTGAGTTTGAATCCTCGTCACGGCTCACATCAGAAGTGACTGAAATTCGAACCGGTTCAGGTGTTTTTCCCCTTAAACATCAACCCACAGTGGCTAGCGAGTATGGTTGAGTATGGTCAAACAATCTACGCGTCCAAACACGACATGCGGGTGCTTTCATCCAGCCGTGGATTGCCAATTAAATGCCCACACGCAGCAGAGTAACTGCCTGCGCGCGATGCAATTGCAATTTTCTACAGACGTCCATAACCTCTGACCTTTTCACATGCAGCAAAGTGTTCTTGATCTCGCTCGCGTACACATTTGCTCAACGACCACAGCACGGCCAAGTGTGTTCCCACGTCTCGAGCAGTCCGCGCTTTGGTTTTGTAACCTCTTTCAGCCGGGTGGAGGTGGCGGCTATCCACGTGGCCGCCTGTAATCCAGCACTGCGGAGGTACGAGCGAGAACCGGTGGATCGCCGCGCAGACGCCGCTATGGAACTCCCTTCGCGTGGCCGTCGATGAGGTGCCGTTACCGTGGCTCGCCAGGAGACGGCGGTGCCGCGAAACATGTTTTGTTATACATATATATAGGGGACCACAGAGCTTGGGCAAACGTCGGTGCCCCCCCACCCCTCGCGCCTCCGAGCCGCTCTCTCTTCGAGAGCGAGCGGAGGATGCGCAGCGGCGCGTGTCAAGCTCCACGTGTCATCGTCGTTGTGATGGCGCGCGGTATCGCTGCGATGTCTCCTTCGCAAGCGTGTGCGACCCACAAATAGGAAGGGGGGCATCCATCGCAGCGACGCACCGCGCTACTACCGACGCGGGCGTCCGGCTTGACCACCCGCGCGTGACATGGCAGTCATTGCTCTGCACGTTGTGCACCGTGTTCGCCGTCATTTTCCATGGAGAAGTCTTGCTCGATCTTGATTTGAAGCTTTCGTGACCGCAGGAATCCATACTCTTTGGTTCTTTCGGTAAAGTCGTGATGGACGCTTGTGTTGCGCCCGAAACGTCGTGATTTATTTTATTTTATACCTACGTGACTTTACCGAAAGAACCAAAGAGTTTGTCTTGCTCGGGTGAGCATTGAGGCGGCGATAATCTCCTCCTTACAAACCTGAGCCAGTGGTGGAAATTCTACATTCCCATGGCAGGGGAGAGTCTATTAAAAGGCCAACCAGAGTCGTGTTGTCGTCCCCGGAGGTTCGATAATGACGATGAGTCAACCCCCATCCAGGTTCCGAACTTGCAATTACGACCTGCCGGTCACTACCGCTGAGCCAGCTGCCTGCAGACGTCCACACACGGTGCATGACCTTGCCACGCATCCGCCTCGATCTTCCTCACTCCCCAAGCGAGTCGGATGTGCGACCTTTGGTACTTTCCATGTTTTTCCAGCCGCACCTAAAAGCAATCATTGTACTGGGTGTCTGCATTCATCGCAGACACTATAGGATAAATAATATATATAATAATAAAACCACATTTCATAATACTGTCTCTAACAAACAGACCGGCACACAATGGGCTTTGTTTAAATAAGTCCATATCGCGCGGTAATCAAAGGCCGCAGATTTCCGGCTGCCCGCCTGCTCGCTGTAAATGACGGGGGCCACGATTCGTGACGGCTACACCGCTCGCCCGGCCGGACCCCCGTTGTGTGGTGCACGTGTGTGCGTGTGTGGTGGTGTACGTGTGTGTGTGTGGTGGCGTTTGTGTGTGTGTGGTGCACGTGCTTGCGCGTGCCCGCTGCTTGCTGCCCGATCTTTATCAGACGCAGCGGCGAGCTCATTTGCCTTCCTCGCTCGCTTCCTATGCGAAGTCTCCCAATCTTGTTAACAGCACACGCGGCACAGCGGTCTACACGCAGTGGGGGGGGGGGAATCGCGTGTGTTCCGCTTTCTCTCTCTGGTTCACTCCGACAGGTTTCAATCAAAGTCGCTGCAGGCAAATGGAAACCCACAGACTTCACGTGACTTCCTAACCTACGTTGGCAATTCTTGAAGATGGATGGAATGTTGTGGGGGGGTTTTTTCCAATTTTGTGTCGAAAGTCAAATTACCCCTATGGACAAATCACTCGGAATACGCTCAGATCTCGATGAATCTCAGAAGCTAAGCAGGATCTTTGAGCTTGGATAACGCTTGAATTGGTGAGCGGTGTGCACAAACAGCTTGTTCCAGCCTGCTGCTGTGGAGCGTTATAGGTGGGCAGCAGAGGACAGCGCAATACAATCCATTGGTGCGCTCGACTTGCTATGCTCCCACATAAATGTACTCCCTGCATGCACCAACACGCACTCACCAGCGTGGTGAAGTATGACAACATAACCACCCCCCCCCGCGATCCTACACGGTGTGGGGAGGTGCTCATCCAGCAGTGGATTGACAACAGAGCTGTGCGTCTAACATGTGCGTACGGACATGGATGTGGTACGGTACGAAAAACAAGGTCTACCTTCGCATTAAGTCAAACCATGTGGTGGCTGCTAGCACGTGAACTTCTCGGTCATATTATCTGTAATTAAGAACACTCCGCAATCATTTTAAGGGAATCGTATAAATTATGAACTGAACTTCTCACAGTCTGCGTCGGGATCGTTGAATACGAAAAACATGGACTGGAATAACATTGCAACTTTGACCAAACATCAGTTGATGTTTCTTTGCTTTCACGAGGCTGAAGAGGAGCCTTATCTGCCAAAATAAACAGCCTCCAGTGGCTTTATTTCAGAAGCTTAAATTTTAAAAAAAGAATCCCTGGAATTTCTCGCTGTGAAATAACATCCGCATAGCAAGCAACACCGGCCTCCGATGATACAAGTTGAGGCAATATTTACAAAACCTTTCTTTTTGAAAGCAGGAAAACACATTTTTCTTTTAAATATCAGGCACGGCGCCTGAAGGTGGCAGCTGCGACAACACAACACGACGGCCCACAGGTTTAATGTCTCGCTGCTTTTGCTTCATTTGTGAGATGTTTGTCCGATAAACGCCGGGCTCGGAAACGTCGTGAAAAGCTGTTTCTGCAACTTAGCACAGCGGCGAGTCTTCTACAGCGCCCAGCGATGGAACAAAGCCGAAGATTTCCCCGTGTCGCATTCTCAGTGCACGTTTGGTCCTCGGTCGCAGGGGCGATATTGGTCAGGTGGCTCCTTCTCGTGTTTTGTGATCCCACATTTACGGAATCATGAGCGCCACGCAGTGCCCGTCGTGCCGAGTCGATGTGCAGTGTCTCGCGTACTCTGTGTACTGTGGGGGTATAGCCCGACGAACGTGGATGTTTGATTTTAAATCTTATAAAACGTCAGCGTGAGTGGTAATACAGCTTGCTGGGAAACACGTGTGTCACCATCAGACTATAACGGAGCAAATCTGAGTTTGTCCGTTATTCTGTTTGTCCGGATTTCTATGTTAAAGGCCATTTTTTGAGCGCATAACATTTGTGAAACATTAAGTCTTGATTGTATGTATGTTTTAATGTACGTAAACAAAATGGTGATTTAACGTTTGGGAAACATTACATCCGGCTGACGGCAGTCAGATTTGCGATGCACATTGACGACGTCTGTGGGACCACCCTAGACGGATGTATGGCACTCCTCTTTCCACACGACCCTAAACACATTCGAACGGTGATGCAACATCGCAGAGAGTCAGTGAGGGTTGTTGTTGTTGTTGTTTTCAAAAGCTCGAGTCACTTCAGCAGAGGAAGGAAGAAGACAACGAAAGACGTGTTTTAACGTTTATAACAAAAAAGTTTTCGTCTTCAATTTCGATCAAAAAAAAATTGGTCATGTTAAGCCCTGTATCTTCTTGGTTCTTTCGGTAAAGTCACGTAGAATGGAAAAAAATAAATAAAAAAAATAAAGCATAATACAATAATTATTTTATTATTTATATATATTTTTTATTTCCATTCTACGTGACTTTACCGAAAGAACCAAGAAGATGAATCCTGCAGTCACGAAAGCTTTAAATCGAAAATTAAGCCCTGTACTTAATACTTTCGAACTATCGATTTATAGCATTAGGGGATTGTTTTCTTACATGTAATAGCAGCATTAAGAATGGTTAATATGTTGTTTATTGAATAAACACAAACATATTCCTTCATGTTTTGGTCTACTTATTTCTTACTTGGTGTACTTTAGATCTTACGAATTATAACCCATGAGACGTAACCTTACGTGAGGCTTCATCAGTTCCAATTGGAAGCCCGAATGCCCCCCCTCCCCCCCTTCCCCCCCCCCCCCCCCCCAACAAAGCGCCTGCGCAGGACTGAGCAGATGAGGGCCCCGAATCTTCTCATGATTTTGAACGCACAATTATGGGCGACATAATATATTACCCTGAGAATCTGTGTATAACTTAAACATCTCGTGTATTTCTGCCACCCCCCCCCCACACCGAACGAAGAGGGCTACAGAACACTTTCTAAAAAACAATTTTTAAAAGGCGTCTGGGAGCAACCGCATAAACATTTCACTCGTACATCCGCGATCATAAAAGTTTGGGAGTTTAGAACAACCACAACAGATCAGAGAGAGGTCGAAATGAGCAGGGATGGTGAAGGGGGGGGGGGGGTAGGGGGGGAGACTCGAGGGGGGGGGGGGGTGGATAGAGTATCGGAGACATCGAGACGGGTGGTGAGAGGCGAAAAAGTTCCGTGACTTTGGAGGGACCCGGTCCGGGTGGTTACGCGTCCGTCCCTGTGGGTCATAAAGTCACGACGCCAGAGAAACAGGGCCCCAAGCCCTGCGGAGGATTTGTAAAATAGCGTGGCACGTGTCAGATTGTGTGTCAATCCGCCGCTGGACGAAATGCCTCCCCGTGCCGTGCAGCAAGTGAGGGGTCTATTCGACAAATACTCACGACGTCGGTTGACGTCACGGCACGGGTGAGGGCGATGATGGTGAACAGCAGCAGCATAGCAGCGGAGTCGTGTTCCGCGCTGCAGTCTGCAGCACGCCACGTGGCCTCACGACGGCCCGCACCAGCCTGGCGTGCATGGCGGTCTCCCTCCACTGGCTTCCAGTCTCACGCAGGATTCAGTGTACCACCCTTATATAGGTCCAGTACAGCGAACGTACAACACTCTGAATTACCTTGCCGCACAGCCATCGTCAGAGACATGCTGCGCCCATCAACGTCCTCTCAAGGCCTCCACGATCAGTGGATGCAGATCGTCTCTGCGTTCCCAGATGTCCGCCGTCAGGGCCCCAAGACTCATTCTGGAGGAATCCGATGAGCTATGAAGCTCATTTTCACAGATGTTCAGTCGGGGCGGGTCAGTGATGTCATTACTCCGAATCGTGACACCATCTCCCCCCCCACCTCCAAATCTCCTGCCATCTCTCCCCAGAGTCTGTGGGCGTTTATAAAGCTCCACTCAAAACATCATCCACACATTTCCGATCAGTCAACTTTTAGCCAATTCAGCAAACGGCTTTTAGCATTCTTTGGCTTTGTTATTTTGCCGATTATTTTGCCAGTGACTGTCACGCCGACCGTCTGCTGCCGTGGAGTCTCGCACAACACTTTGAACTCCTTGATGAAAGGCGCGTCCTGAAGAGCCATGTTATCTTTACTGTAGTAGTAGTATTATTATTATGATTAGTCAAGCGATACCCAGGCTCGACGCAGCTGAGCTATCACGATCTGACAAGAGCAGACGCATTCCCGGTGACTTGGTCATAAACCATTCGTCTCTACCATGAACCATGAGTCTCTATCATAAACCATCAGTATCTATCTTCAACTGTATCCAGACCTTATCTAGCAGGCAGTGAACTTCACAGAGTGCGGGTGTAATTCACTATCAGTGCTCCACGTTACCAAGATAAAATATCTCTCCGTCATTTTAGTCTATTGACCTCTTCACCTTGATTATTTATGTCAAGCAGTAGGAGTTGTTTAAGAACACGTTGAAAAACATGCTTTGGATGTGATTAATGTACTCGCGTTGGACAATTTAGTACCGTGAAAACAAAAATCGCCGTGTCCATGTGAGCACAGCCTCCGGACTTGCACGCGAAGCTCGAGACCGATTTGCCGCATCGCCCCATCGGGGCAATGACAAACGTGAAGGGGGAGACGTGACGCAGATTAACGGCGCGTTTCAACTCTGCACCGCAAAAGCCGACGCGCTTGCACAATGTAGGCCGACTCATCTTTGGCCGAGTCAACCTAGGACAGGCCCAGGCAAAGCTCAAAGAAAAAAAAAGATCATTGCCGCGGATGTTGCGCGTGGTCAGGCATTCGAATGGGACCACACGCGCGCACGCACACCGGCACGTACGAACGCAAGCACAGACGTAAAGACAAAGATCTCCCGTACAGCCATAAACTGTGTCGGGGCAAGAGCTGTTAACGAGCACCTATTACGGCCAGCATTGAACGCAAGTGGGTGGCGTGGCCAGTGGCGCTTCTGGCCGCCGTTGTCCCGACAATGCTGACATTTGCACGAGCCGCACCAGGGAGTAATTTAAGGGTGACTCAACTTTGGTTTTTCACTTGCCACTGATGTCAGCAGTGGCCGGGAATTGAACCCAGATTGGCAAACGCATCGCCCTTAGCGGTGCGCTACCCATTGCGGCATCGATCTCCACACACGGACACGCATGCGCACAGGCGCGCACAAACAAAAATGTTACAAAGACTTTTTATGGGCAAGTGCTGGTAGCGAGCACCTATGAAGGCCGGCACAGCACGCAAGAGGGTGGGTGGCAAGCACCACGCCCGGCCGCCTTTGTCTCCCCAGTGGCGATGTTTACGCAATGAACAGGTACTCGTGCGTTATCAGAGTGCGACAAGAAATCGGCCACCACTTCCCGCACACGTACCAGGCGAGGAAGTTAAGATAGTTAGATTTGAAATTTTTAACTCAAGTATTGATATTAATCAGAGGTAAATTGCAGTTATCACTGGTCAAAAAGTATACATGTAATGCTAGTCTGGAGGAGAAAGGACGGATAATTTTCTGATGTCAAATACAAATAGCCAATATCTTGCTGCCCTCTATAGGCAATAGTCTGCTGCCCTCTGTATCCGGCATACGAATGGGTTTTGTAACCAGTCCCTGCATCTTCCCTCGCCAGTCTATTACTGCACATCACTCTGCTGCCCTCTGTAGCCAGTATATTCTTACCCTCTGTGGTAGTTGTATTACTACTCACAGTAACCAGTATATTACTGCCCATTGTTGTCTGTATGCATATGACAAAACAACCTTGAATGTGTCCAATCTCATCCGATCTCAGACGCTAAAACAGGGTACAGAGCTTTCAGAGAGATTCGGTGGGAAATCCGCACGCACAAGAGGTGTGACAGGTTACGGGGCTGCATGCTTGGCAGCAAAGGTCAGTGCAGTAAAATACATTCTTGTACTCTTCTGATATGACCCCACCCTCCGAACATGTGCTCTTCACCTTCGCAAACTACAGCTGACCACCGTGGCGAAGTATGGCTTGAGCAGTTCAGAAGAATGGCAGAGAAACGGGAACCTAGCTCGAGTGGAAGGAAACGAAGGAAGAGAACGACTGAGAAAGAGAGGAGGAGGGAGGAGGAGGGAGAAGGAGGGAGGAGGGAGGGATGAGGGACGAGGAGGGAGGAGGAAAAGGAGGAGAGGGAGGAGGAAGGAGGAGGAGGAGGAAGGAGGAGGAAGGAGGAGTAAGGAGGAGGGAGGAGGAGGGAGGAGGAGGAGGGAGAAGGAGGGATAGTGAGGAGGGAGAAGGAGGGAGAAAGAGGGAGGAGAAGAGAGGAGGGAGAAGAAGGGAGGAGGAGGGAGGAGGAGGAGAAGGAGGGAAAGTGAGAAGGAGGAGGGAGGAAGGAGGGAGGAGGTGGAGGAAAAGGAGGAAAAGGAGGGAGGGAGGGACTGGAGCAAAGAGCAATGACGAGGACACATCAGCAGCGGATGGAATATGATCGTGATGATGATGATGATCGCCAACAGAAGTGGACTGCTGATGCTGCCGCCGCCTTGAAATCATGATCCCAGCGGCCTCAGTAAAGTTGCTGGATTAGAAGAGGGCTCGAGACGGGGAAGCTCGCACAGTCGCATCATTAGTTTTAGTTCTGCAGCAATGAGGGGGCTCACAACAGCCCCCCCGCTCCCCTGCGTCTGCTGTGCCTCACTGACTTGTTGTCAACGCAGACATGGGCACAACACTGGGGACATATCATTGAAAGCAGAGTGAGAATATCCCACGTGACTGGAACAGGGCAGAACTACGCGAGACGTCACTCCCCTGAGTGAGCAATTGTCTTCAGTGGTGTGTAATGTAAACGGACACAAACTGGGGCTTTTAATGTCCCCGGCGGAAGAATTATACATTTCTCAGAGCAGTAGCGACCTCGACGAGAGGACGATCCTGGGACAACCTGGACAAGTGGCGACTCTACCCACCCACCCCGACCGCCTCTCCCCACTTCTCACCCCCCCCCCCTCCCCGTTGGGTTTCTCTGCCCCACCGCTAACACATTGCGTGGCCAAGCGGCCACCCACTGCCAACCGCAATGTTGGCTACGTACGGTGGCAAAGAAGTTCAACTTGCATGCGAACACAACGTTGGTGTCGCTAGTCGCAGCCGAGCTGCCGGCAGAGCAGATGAGCCCCTGGGTTTGTCACCGTGTACGGTAAAACGATGCTGCTGCTGCTGAGACACGAGTATTATGCTGCGTAGTTTTTTTTTTGGGCCTGACCCTCAAATGTCGCGTAATCTGGGGCAAATTAAAATTTAGAAAAGAACACGGCAGGATTTAGAAATTACGCAAACGTTAAAAAAAGATGCGGGTTTTTTTTTAGTAACGCGCAGGAGTTTGGTAACACTCGAAGGAAGGGCATTGGCCTGGGATAATTCCAAACGTCTGCGGTACGATTGATGATTCTGTACGTTCGGAACGCACGTTTCAGCAATACTCTCTCTCTATATATGCACACAACTAAAGAGAAACTCGTGATTGCAAAGTGGGTAAGTGGGCGGCAGCGTATATAACAGGAGGAGCGTTAACAACTGCAACAGCCACAGCTGCAAACTACACCCGAGCAAGAGATGGCACGTTAACGACTTGCCTGCGATATGTTTGTTAAAATTATGATAAATTGGAGTCGCAGTCAATTTCAATGATGGAAATCGCTCCACATTATTATTGCATGATGATGATCATTATTATTAGAATCATCATCAGCCCATGGTCTATCCACTGCTGGATGAGGGCCTGCCCCCCCCCCATCCCCACGGGTGATCGCCGTCAGTCGTGGGTGCACGATGCCACCCGGGTCCATTTCGCCCGAGCGCGCGCGCCCGTCCCACCCGCCCACTCACCGTCTCCACGATTCCCGATTCCGTGATTAACATTCCACCGTTGGCGGCCTGCACCATGTGTTGTTCACTACGGCGGATTTGGCAGCAGCGTGAACGCCCAACTGCCTCCCCTCGCCTTAAATCATTCACCAATCAACGCTCCGCTGACCACGGCTCGTTTTCCGAGCGCTGACCCCAATTAGCCTCGTGGCACGCCGTGTGGATACTACCTCGGTGACGTCGCGCGTGAAGCCAAGACGCTTTGAATTTGTGGGGTCCCAAAGTCATCCTAGCTGTGCGAGATCCGTTGAAATGTAACCGTGATGTAGCGTTTCCTGATTAGTCGGGTTCATTGTCGCTTTATATGTTTCATTATATAATTGACGGGGGTTGGGGGCTATTTTTATGGACCATGCGGAGGTCTGCATTCAGCAGAGCAGCGCTCTTCATTGCAAGGCTCCGCGGGCCGCGTGGCGACCCTGGTGGCCTATAGTGCGGTCCCTAGACACGAAACACAAAGAGTGACAACACCGATCACCATCATCATCACCATTATCATCATCATCGTGCTGATGCTGCTGCTGTCAAGCTCCCAGTGGCATCAGATGTGTGGCGGCCCTTACACTGACGATGTCTCATCGGCGAAAGTGCCCCCCCCACCATCCTTCTGACAATGAGTGAAGAACACTGCAGAAGAGGGTTGGGAAAGGGAAGTAAATTACAGACTTCGTTATTATCGCTCGTCACGTGCCCCTCCCTCTTGGTGTGCGGCATCTCGAGGTGCGGTTCGTGCACTGAGACGTTCTGCAAATGCGACCACCCTCTACCGCATTGGTGAACGATGATGAACGAGATTTAGGCGACATTTGATTGTCCGTCTCTCTGTTGGTGTGAGATTTAAAGAAACGTTTCCAGTGCCGGGCCACGCTTCCCTGCATTGTGTGCGTGTGCTCCTCCTCCTCCTCCTGCCCCGTGCCTTCCTGCCTTGTCTGGGCTCCCTGGCCACCATCGACATGTCAAGAATCTGCGCAGGTGTGTGTCTGACCGGGTGGTGCAGAGGTCAAGAGCGCTGAGCCGGCGAACGCTGAGATTCGTCGGTTGTGGAGTCTGGGTTCCAGCCGGCGGCTCATCTGCAAGTCACCAACTCTCAGACAAAGCAATTGAACTGCTCATTCGCTTACAACTGCATCCCTAGTCGCGGCTCTACGCACGCCGTATGAAACGAGAAGACGAATCGTGGAGCTCTCGAGACGAATGAAATCGGAGGTGGCTGAGTCGCCGTCAGGGGACGGAGCGCTGAGCTAGCGCCGCTGAGATCCTGGGATAAAATCCGTGTTTCAACCACCCATCGTTCAGATAAGACCTCAAAGTATAGGGAGTTAATGATTTCAGCCTGGGAGTTAATGGTCTCATCCTGGTCACCAAAAATTGGCATCTTATCACAATGTAGTTCCTCAATTAATTTATCTAAATTTGAGCTTCGAAAAAAATTGTCAGTTTTACTGCCACGCAACGGGAATAGCAAAACAGTCCTGTTAACCCCCCCTCCCTCCAACAAAAAAATCACGGCACCCCTTCTGGATCACAGCGGCCTCACTCCACGCCACAAATACAAACGAAGGCGAGAGATGGAAGCGAGAGTCTGGACTGCGGCCGAAGTCAACAATCAACATCTCTCATACAGGGCCCTGCCATCAAACCTCCCGGTTTCAATCAGTACGAAAGAAGAAGTCGCCCTCTAACACACACTGACTGTGCTTCCAGTGTTCAGAGGCCTGCTTAAGGCGCGGCTCCGGCTGGAGCACGCATACCACACACATGTCGGTGATGTGCACGAACGCTGGGGAGCCGGAAAAGCCCTCTGTACCAGCGTAGACGGCACCCTCGTGTTCACCTTCTGAAGCGCTCGCTCGTCACCGTGGCGAGCGCGATGACCACCACCACCACGTGACTTTTCTTTCGTGTTGTGCGCGGTGCTTTTAGCGCCACAGCGCGTGGATTTGTAGCGTTTAATTTCATTTGTTTGCTGGTGACTTTGTGCATTTCATATATAAATCGCCTCCAGTGCTTTTGCAGCTGGCGGCAATAAAAGTTGTTTAAAAGTCAAAAGTCTAACACACACCGATACACCGCTCAAAATAATCTCCCCGATTTCATCCCAATGGTATTCTTGACGCCATCGCATAGGACGTGGTAGCCATTGAGATTCCTCAGAGCAGTGCAGTCCGTTGTTGTGTTGGACAAACGGCGTGCAGAAGTAGATAGTGTAGAGCTACCTCGGATATCCCTTCAAATGACCTCAGGTCGATACAGCGGGAGGCAGCAGTTTCCCGTCCACCCTACCATCGGGAGTGATGTTCGCTACATTACAGCCGAACGGATATGCTTAATTCTCAGAACACAGAGTTAATGTGATGGGGTTTTTTCGTGTGCAATCATTGGTAACCGGGCTGAGACCAGCAGTTCCCTACACTCGGTTTAATTGATGAGGATGTTTTAAGGCCCTTAGGGGGGACCCTTAATCTGAAGAGGAGACAGTGCCCCTTAGGCTTAAACAGAAGAAGAGGCCTTTAGACCAAGGCAAGGGGAGCAGAAATAACATGAAGCAGGGCCCATTTGGCAACACGGCGCTGCGGCAGTTAGGGGCTTAGCCTTTCCACGGTGCAATATGGGAGGAATGTTTCTTTTGTTTAATAACACTTGGATCGCCCCCCGCTGTATATAGGTTACAATTTGGTTTGCGCATTGCTTGGGTCCTTCAATTTCTTGGCACAAGGGATGTCCGGAATGAACGAAACTGTTAAAAACCCAAATAAAACAAAAATCAATTCTGCCCCCCCCCCCCCCCGCACAGAGAAAGTTTACTTTCTCCCACGTACGCGCCAGCTCCTGTCCACATTCCTCCGGGTCGTCCAATGCAGAAGACAAGCCAATTTAAAATGTTTACAAAGCACAACGCGTCAGTTGTTGCCGCGCCAGACGGCCACACAGCGGGAAGGATGAAGGCCGCCCCGGGGTGGGCTGCAGGGACGTGTGAGGCCTCCTTCACGACGGAGGGAGATGGGGAGGCGGTCGCGACGGAGATCCACGACTCTGCCACGTGCTTTCGGGGGTTCGTTACCGCCATGTTGATTTCGACCGGAAGCTTCTTCGGGGGACAATTCGACGCAACCCGGCAGCTCGTCGGGAGAAAACCGCGAGAAGGGTCGCAGTAAACTGTCTCACGGTTGCCCGGCTCGCTACCTTGCTGACGTCTGCAGTGTTGACGCTTTATAGTTGGTGGGCTGAAAAACAATGCCGTGCATTGTACATGTTGAAGTTTTATCGCCGCCTATGAATCACCTTTTTGCGTGGATTATTACAACTGTTCAAGGCTTAATTTCATCGACCCGGAGATTATTCCGCACCCAGCACACCGCGCCTCTCGCTTAAGGTCGTGGCTTGAAGCCAAATGCCTACTCCAGTCTCCCGGTAGCCCAGAGAATATCCCAGTGAGTGAGAACTGAAGCCGCCTTATTGGCGTGTTGCATCTTACAGCGATCGTGGGA
This sequence comes from Entosphenus tridentatus, assembly GCA_014621495.2. Classification (NCBI taxonomy): domain Eukaryota; kingdom Metazoa; phylum Chordata; class Hyperoartia; order Petromyzontiformes; family Petromyzontidae; genus Entosphenus; species Entosphenus tridentatus. Next base: position 1,027,837 of record CM025660.2, on the reverse strand, counting down.
AAGCACGTGTTAGGTTTTGTACGACATTGCTCACACACACGTGTATTTACCCATGGCTTGGCGAAATATTTTTTTCCCTTCGCCGAAATAACACATATCCCCGTGTGACGCACGCTTGCCGAGCATCCTTCAAAGTTTCAACACAAAGGAAAGGGGTCACCAGATGCCTCATTGCAGCGCAGCTGTCCACTTGCAAATGAGACGTCAGAGCATCGATGGCTCTGTACCTGCACTTTGATCGGGGAATGTTTTGTTGCAAACTAAGGAACAACACTGAAATACATCTCAAGGCACCGTTCTGTCCTTGCGAATGGAAAAGTGTCCAGCAGCGAAATGCCAATGTCGAGAACCTGTTGACCACGAGAGGCACTCCGAGCTTGCGGTATTTAGATCGCTGGACAGATGCACGACCTCTATAGCCAAGTGAGGGCCACTGAGACCACACGTCTCTTCTTCAAAGGAGGCCAGGAATTGAATAGGTACAAAAAAAACCACACACACCACACAGATTCCAATATATACACACAACAGAAAATACCGATTGAAACGCAACAGGAGGTATTCCTGTGCAAGAACATCTTCACCGTATCGTTACATCGCAGAAGCTACAAACGCCTGGCTTGTACATTTTATGTTCTGTGAAGAAGGGTCATTGCCCGAAACGTCGCCTATTCTAAATTATAAAATATTATTTTAAGGTCACGGAGTTGTATCGATGAAAGTGTCAAGTTTTTTTGTGGCGTGCGCTTGGATGGGTGACCACCAGGGCTTGATAGTTTATGCCATGTATTTACTCGGCAAAGTATATGATTATTTTAAAGTGTATTGAAGAGATTGTGTAGTATTAACATATATTAAATATACTGATCATTACATATGAATAGTATGGAGATGTCTATTATCGACAATATTTAGCAGTTTTCTTGATGTCTCATACAGTAAAAGCTCTCAAAGCCAGACTTATACAGAGGACAGCTTTTCCGGTGATTTGGGATGTCTAACATATTGCAGATTTAAAAAAAACTTGAAAATTAAGTACACTTTAATAAAATGTGTTGCTTCATTATTAAGATGGTCGTCAGTCAATGCATCACCGCCGATGCGAGTCGGCCACGTTTGCTGAAATGTTTATTGATGGCATCGCCACACGAGGACCAAAATGCACTTTTGCTGGACATGTTGATGACTTTTTTTTACTTAGGGAGTTTTTTAACGTAGGAATTTATTCATTTCATAAACCCTTCCATCCTGTCCGAGCCCGGCTTTGAGAGGCTTTGCCGTATATTTGGTGATGTCCGATGTTTTCCTTGATATGCCAGTTTCCATGATCTCCCATGGTCTTCGGTTTCCCTGATGTTCCGACAGGTTTTTTTTCCGTAATGTCCTATCGTTTTTTTATGTTCCATAAGTTTCCTAATTTCCCTCTCGCCTGTAGGTCTGTGCATGGGCACTAAGCACGTGTTTCGTTGGCGTTGCCCTGACAACCGCGGTGTTATGAAATGGTTGCCCATTAGCCTAATGGGAAACCGCCCAAAAAAGTAACACATTTGATGTGCGCTGGTGATGCATATTCCGTACAGGTCCACACCAAGGCAACGGCTCTGACCCACAAACGAGTAGAGGGGCCCTAATCACCGAGTCAGATTGCTTTGCCTATTTTCTCCACTTTCTTCCTTTTCCATTTTTCCATTTTTTTTTTTTCCACGGGGTGGCTGGAAAAGTGTGCGTCACGGCCGCGCGTTCATAACACGCAAGTGCGGTCCAATTCAGCGCTTGGGTCTATGTGGTCGGCTGGTAACAAGCTCGTAATTATATTGCCCAGAATTCAAAGGGCGCAACGCAGGGGTTGAGAACCTACGGGCGCACAGGCCGGATGCAGGCTCGTAACTTCACGTCCCACTACGGCCCTGCAGCAGCACGACTCCTTACCAATTCGAAAGGGTCCGCACGCGACCTCGCCGCAAGCATCTCAGCCGCACTAATTGGGTACTTGAGGGGGATATTTTCAACCCGACAACGTCGTGTTTCTACTGTTAGCATGCCCAGTGAGTGCGGTCACTGCACAGACCCGTTGCCACCAGTGAATATCTGTCCTCGTGAGCGTGGTTGGGGATTCGGATTCCCGTTGTTTGATATAAAAAATATATAATAAAGGAGGACGAACTGATATTGTGGGGAGGGTATGTGTTCCGACACCGGCTCAGTGATTCCATTGAGACACCGTCTCAATGATGTTACGCTTCTTCCTCGCCTGGTCATCGTCCGACCGATCGGCGCACGTGCGGTGTGAAGGAGCAAACAAGTGTGCGTGTTTATCATTATTAGCCAATGCAATGGAAAGATGGTCATTTCACATTTGGATAAAGATGTGTTTTTTATTTATTTTATTGCTATTCCAATGTTGCTTTTCATTGACGACATAAATATAGTTGATTGATGCCACATTTATATATTTGTACGATCTGGTTTCATCCAATGCCAGGCAGATGGTGGATAGTCAGACACACGGACAGATGGATGAATGAAGAGACAGACAAAAATACAATAAACAGACAAAGAGACACAAACACACACGAATACGCACGGACACACGCTATCAGTGACACAGACGCACACCGGCCAATCAAGACAACACAAGCTCACACTGTCGGGGTGTTCAAAGTGAAAACATATGAAGGGTCAAAAAAAAACCACACACACACCACATGTACACGTGTCGTTTTTAAATTTTGAACAAGAAATATATTAAGGGTCCCACTGCCAATACAACTCAGGCTATAAGCCCAGATGTAAGAGGTGGCTAGGTCTGGTAGGGAGTGTGTATGTGGTTTTCTTTTGCACAGTTGCTGAGCACAGTGGTCAGACACAAACAGCACTTTAATAAAAGTTGTATTAGGTGAGAGCTAACGTGAATTTCACGAGGTTACTATGCGAGCTTGGAAAAATATACTACGGGAAGGCATTGTTTTTTAAAAGTCAAGAATTGCGAGGACAGGCAGGAAGAGAAGTGACCTGCAGTGTGGTGAGTGGGTG
>CM025660.2:1005261-1017153 GCA_014621495.2 Entosphenus tridentatus | reverse complement strand
TTTGTTCGACCGCAGACAGCACATCACGACAAGTGGCCTCTTTAACCGGTGCTGGGCACTGGGCACTTTCACCAGCCGACGTTAACCAGCGTGAAGAAGTACAGTCCAACAATCAGCAGTGGACGGCATGGGCTGTGAATTATTAAAATATATATATATATATTAACTAGAGCGTAGAGCTGAGTGCTGATGCGTGTGTTCAAGGGTTAGGGTTAAGGATCACACGCCTGCACCAGCTGATGTGCGCGTAATCACACTGGGTGCAAAGGCCTCGATAACTCCTACATTATAAACTATTATACATCAATTTCAATTTAAAGCTTTCGTGACTGCAGGGATTCATCTTCTTGGTTCTTTCGGTAAAGTCACGTAGAAGGAAATAATAAAATAATACAAATAAACATAATAAAATAATTCTCACGACGTTTCGGCCACAACGCAAGCAGTCGTCTTCAGGTGGAGAACAGGTCTGTTAAGGAAACAGAGTCTGAATGACTCTGTCTCAGACCTGTTCTCCACCTGAAGACGGCTGCTTGCGTTGTGGCCGAAACGTCGTGAGAATTATTTTATTATGTTTTACTATTATACATCAACTTTGTATTTTACCAGGTAAGGCCCACTTGAGCTGCATAGCTCTCAATCAGGCGCGACCTGGCCACGATTGATCGCTCAACGCGGTAGCTTATCACGTGGAAATGTATCACAGCTAAATACTCTAAACGCACGTTCATTCTAAATGTGGAAAGAAAAGCCGGAGGACCCGGAGAAAAATACACGCGACCATGGTGAGAGAGACATACCAACTCCAAATATTATTAATAAGCGTCGGGGTCGGGAGCGAACCCACGCGCTCCTGTATATCAGGCGAGGTAGTTAACATCTCACCACCGATGCAGTTTGTGTGACTGGCCACTGTGGAGCGTGAGATGGGCCAGGCCAGATGCCTGTGCAGGTGGGGAGTTGTGGCTCTCATGGTCTCGTCGCCCTCACTGAGCGATAGCGATGTGGGGGGGGGAGGTAGCCATGCTCTGCTGTCATAATCTCGCAATTTTCATTGCTCACCATTTTTCTCGCGATGATGGCGAGGCTGTTGGTGGCGTGTGGGGAGATGAAGACGTTTCCCTTTGGAACGCTCGTGGTGACCTTCCAGAACTTCTTCGGGGGGTCTCTTCAGTCGTCTCTTGTCCCAGCGACGGCGGTGCTGTCTCTTCTGACATGCCCTGCTGCAGAGGTGCTCACCGCAGCACGCCAATCAAAGTTCAAAGCAGTGGAGTGTTAAAGAGATTGCAAATTACTCCTTTTGTTACTGATATACAGGGTGCTTCAAAATGTGTTTTAACACTTCTGAGAATGTGCAACAACACCGCAAAGAAATGTGCTTCCGGGCTCTGGAGACCACCTGGAGAAGATTCCAGGCCACGCGTTGACAACGATGGCGAACACGTGGAGAGGCTCTTTGACTTTTTGAAGCTATTAACATTACGTTTGTTATCATGTTAAAGTGTATTCTTTTTCCATTAAAAATGATAGTCCAATATGAGTGTTAGCATTTCTTTGAAAGCACCCTGTATATCTTCTTGGTTCTTTCGGTAAAGGTGAAGAACAGGTCTGTCGGGAAGACAGCGTCTGCTTGCGTTGTGGCCGAAACGTCGTGAGAATTATTTTATTATGTTTTATTTGTATTACTTTATTATTTCCCTTCTACGTGACTTTACTGAAAGAACCAAGAAGATGAATCCCTGCAGTCACGAAAGCTTTAAATCGAAATTCACCCTGTATATCAAAAAAGGTCTCACACACACACTCACACGTGCTGATCACTCCCGTGAAATCTGCGCGGACTGCAGTGAAAGAAATCTTCATCGCTCGACGGATTCTTCCGCAAGCTCTCGCGCCAGGGACGCTGGGTGCGAAGCGCGTGTGGTTTGCAGGAAGACGTTGTCTTCTCGCACCGCTCCGCGCCTTCAAGCGACAGAAGAAGATGAAGCACCGTGAGCAGGGGCTGTGCGTGGTTGTCGCGATGACACAATCCCTGGCTAATGACCGAGTCGACCGCGCATCTTTGGGGAAACAAAGGGGGAAGCTCTACACTCGGAGTCGGGGTTCATGTCGGAGCGTGGGCATGCGTGTCTGGCACGATGATGGCACGCATCACCGTGCCAGCATGCGATGTGCGCTCACTTCCCTAATGACATCAGGCTGGCACTCGCTCACTGGATTGCCGTCAAGAAGAAGAAAAAACGCTAAGCAGAAATAGCCAAACGTATTGACATTTGAAATTGCTCTATTTGTATCCGCATAGCTTGGGTAACGTCTCGTTTTTTCAAAGCAGAACAGTTTTAATATATATTATTATACAGCGCCACTCATGCCATCATGCGCTCTGATTCATGCCTTATTTTCACACAGAGCTGCCTGTGTTTGTAAGAAATTCGTCACGTGCAACGAATTTCTCGTTGTCGACAATAAATACGACTATTTTCTCACAGCCTCGTGTCAATCCACTGCTGGATGAAGGCCTTTCCACCCTGCGTAGGTCATGATGGTTGTTGTTTGAAGGTTGGGCCCAGATCCGGTGCAGATTTCGCACACTACAAATTGTATCCATGACGTTGAAAATGTAACTGAGATCGTCAGGTTCATAGCGCAGTGCGTCAACCACTGCACCACCGCTCTCTCTCATTCTCAATAACAGCATCTGAAATCCATTTATTCGGAAATGATACATTTTTTATCGCATGATTTGCAAGTGAGTAGGCATGTTTATCCGTCATATCAATTGGGAAAAATAATATTCGAAAATCGGCTTTAATTTTTATAAAAAGTTCACTTGAAACGCACTGATAACAGACGAGTTGCAAACACAGGTCTCCCGATGGAAATATATTAATTTATTCAATCCTAGTGAGAGACATCGTATTGACTGTTAAGAAATAAAAGTGGCATTGGGCAAGACGCATCGCTAGAAGGGATGATGGCCGATGGTCGAGACTCACAACGGAGAGGCAGCCAAAGGAGGGAGCGCGCCCCAGACGATGTCCCACAGGTGAAGCAATGGAACGATGAATCGTCTCGTGCGCAGATGGATCGCGTTACATCACAGGGCCGTGCGAGATGGCAACAGCTTAGGGGGGAGGCCTTAATCCAGCAGTGGACTCATCACGGCTCATGATGATGATGGTGATGATTGCATTGTCATTTCTGTTTTCAACAAAATCGCTCAGCGTGCGACCGGGACCACCGAAAAAACGGCATCGAAGCGAGCGCGTGGTCTTGGAGCGCCATCTGCTGTTTGCGACGTCGATCGCTCGCCTTGGTCGAGCGGCTCTGCTGGTATCTCTTCTTGCTGATCGCGGAGGGATACAGCAGGGGTCAACCTGACTCAAGCCACAGAGACCAAGACAGAGGATCCCCCTTCGTAGCCTCCAACAGACTGTTGGGGCAAGTGCTGCTGGCGAGCACCTATGAGGATCGCCATCGGCGTATGTGACGATCGATTGGTCAAGCACCTTGCCCGGCAGCCTTTGTCTCCCTCGGTGAGGATGTTTTAGAACAGTGCACCAAGTATCGATTTAAAGCTTTCGTGACTGCAGGAATTCATCTTCTTGGTTCTTTCGGTAAAGTCACGTAGAAGGGAAGTAATAAAATAATAAAAATCATTATTTTATTATATTATATTATTATATTATTATATTATATTATTTTATTATGTTTTATTATTTTTATTACTTTATTACTTCCCTTCTACGTGACTTTACCGAAAGAACCAAGAAAAAGTGCACCAAATATTCGTTTACGGTTAAGTGGACCTAGGGGAGGCTCAGGACCGGTTCATAGGCCACACCACTGCCGTGTAATGTGTGAGGATGCCAATTCGCACTGCGTGCGCCCGATCTCATCTGAAGCTGGTTGATGCTTGGACGGGCGACTGACCGGCACTGCCAACCGCTGGTCGTAACCACCTCGGGCTGCGAGGTCGCCATGAATTTCCTGAATGGGTGCGGGTAGATGGGCAGTTATCCGTCCTTCGTGGGTGCGTGGTGGATTTCCCTCTGGTTCCTGTCAAATTCCTCCATCATGAAGCCAAACATCCATTCATGGAATTAGCAAAGATTGCCAACCCAAGGCCTTCCTGACCAAGACGTCTTAAGGCTCTGCTAGGCTTCTCCAGATAAAAAAAAACATTGCGTGATTAATATAATTAAGCATGAAAACAATGAAGAGTCAAAGCTGTATGGCAATGGAGGACCCTCCTGCAAAGGGATCTTGAGACTCGGTGAGACTTTGAGTAAATTGAGGGCGTGCTGTATTATGTATGTATGTTGAACTTCTTTCGCACCGTACGTAGCCAACCGTGCTAATCGTAGAAGTGCGGTCGAGGACAACAAACTTAACACGAACCAATAAACACAACACGCATAATCATAATTATCATCAAAATCATCCAGCCGTATAGTTCTCCCTCTCTCTTCAAATGTGTTTACATTTGGTGTGGAGTTGTTAATGCAGTGAACCAATACAATGAAGCGTGTGTTTATGCAAATGATTGCATTGTTGCTGTCACTTTATACCGATGAGTGACAGTTAATAATTAAATAATGTTGCTTTTGAATTCCCCAGTTAAGTATTGTATGTAAACATGTCTGTCTGTAAATCAGGTTTTTAATATGTCCAAATGTTACGTAAATATTCATGATTGCCTATGCTGTTTATCAATAACTGTATTGTCTAATTATTTATTTGAGTTATTTATAAACGCCTGCATGTCTGCGCATGTCAACACACCTGCCTGTCTATTCTGTATAATAATTATAATTAATAATTAATTAAAATCTGTAGCCCTGTGTCGACCCACTGCGAGATGAAGTCCTCTCAGTGCCACGCCACTCACGTGGGGGATGTATGAACAGACATCACCACGCTCATCAGTGCACTTTGGGGGCCTGACTCACCACGAATGTTTGCCATGGCCGGCCATCAACCCTTTGCTGGCTTCATGTTAACCGCTGCGCCACCACACGACCCCATATCCTGTGCATACAACGTTCTGCCTGTTGGGGACACTTTCATCCAGCAGGGGACACAGATCACAGCTGGTCGACAATGATGATGATGAGGAATACGACTGTTCGCGAGACTATTCACCTGTGCGTGCACCTTGTAAGCGTGACTTCTTGTGCACAGTACCCATCCAGCTTCTTACTTGTGCTGCATGTGCATGTGTGTGGGTGGTATCCAGCAAGGCCATCTCGCCATCTGTCAATTGTAAATATTCCACCAGAATGCGCAGCTGAGGTGCCACATCCCCCACTGCTGTTATGAACACTCTGTAGGTGGTATGACATCGGTAGCGTGGGCCAGGGTACATGACACGACATCAACTCGGTACAATGCGCATACGCTGCATTGCACACTCACTGCGCAGTCGGGCAGACATTGCTTACATAATAAAATGTAAGCAATGCTTGAGCAGTGTTCATCATCAGCTTCATCTTTGGCATGAGCCATGCTTGTTGATCTAATGCTGGATTATGGCCTGTCTAAGCCATCATCATCGTCATCAGCCCTGAGCGTCCCACTGCTGGATGAGGTCGCCTCCACGCTCGTCCTTGTATGGTCCTGCAATGCCGCAATCCATCCCCCTGCCGCGCGCGAGCTGATCTCGTCTCTCCGCCGCCACCGCGTTCACTCGTTCGGCTGCCTCTCCGTCACCAGTCTCGCCCATCGCTCAGCGGCTCTACTCATCGCCGCCTTGCGTCTCGTCGCAGGCCACGTCCCCGCCCCCAAGACGTCTCGAGCTTGAGTTGTTCTTCGAGGCGTTCGTTCTCTTTCCTTCGCTTTCATCGCTGCGCTGGCATCCCTCTCCACGCTGCCTGAGCACACTTTTCAGCCTGCAGTGCCGTATTATTATTATTACTACGACTCGAACGATATTGATCGTCATTTGCAACACACTACGCTGTTGGATGAAGGCCCCCCAATGCTTCATCACGTCATTTCTCGCGGCATTTCGATGCTGAAATCCCCATCGCGAGCTCCACGCGAGCCGCTTTGAGCGCCCCATTCTCTGTGCCGCATCGCGTCCTCTCCTTCAGCTGACAACTCCCGTCGCTGATCCTGACCATCGGCCGTCGAACCATTCCCCCGACGTGCCCTGTAGTAGACCCCCTCCAATCCCCCCCCACCACCCCCCACCCCCCAAAATGATGTCGGTGCGAAGCCCTCTCCAAATGGACAAAGAAGAAAGTCCTCTTCGGGTGACCATACCGGATGAAATCGCATCGCTTTAGATCGTGTTTGTTTGCTTCCACGACGCTATCTCACTTTCCTGGCGTACTTCCTTGTTTACAAAGATAACAACTTTACAACGGGATATTTGCTCTTTAATTGCGCTGCGGTGAAAGTCCTGCATCCGAAGGTTTGGCCTGGTGTTGACGTTTGTTTGCTCTCCGTCTGATTTTCGAACTTGCTCTTTCTTGATCCTTGTGCTTTGTATATTTTAGTTTTCCTCCACCTGGTCTCCCTCTTACAACTCTACCTTGCCGCCTCTCGTAGGGGGGGGCATTGCCTAAGACGTCGCTAAGTACTGCACGTGTGGTTTTCTCGGCAAGGCCACAGTGTGGTTGGCGAATCTGTGACTAAGTGGGCATTGCCACCTCTTCCAAGACGTGGGGCCAGTGAGGCTGAGCTGGACTTCCCTGGTGGACTGGATTCCCATGCTAAATTGAACTTCTATGGTAATCTGGACTCCCATGGTAAACTAAACGCCCATGGTGAACTGGACTCCCATGGTGAACTGGACTCCCATGGTAAATTTTACTTACATGGTAATCTGGACTCCCGTGGTAAACTGGACATTAACGGTAAACTTGGACATCTATGGTGAACTGGACTCTCATGGTGAACTGGACTCCCGTGGTAAACTGGACATCAACGGTAAACTTGGACATCTATGGTAACTTTACTCTCATGGTAAACTGGACTCTCGTGGTAAACTGGACATCCCCGGTAAACTTGGACATCTATGGTAACTTTACTCCCATGGTAAACTGGACTCTCGTGGTAAACTGGACATCCCCGGTAAACTTGGACATCTATGGTAAACTGGACATCCATGGTGAACTGGACTCCCATGGTCAGGGGTCGGCAACCACAATAACAAGAAGAGACATTATTTTCGAATTCGGTACAAAAAAAATCCTCTCAATTTTCAAGAGCCGCGATGCAGTCCCTTAAAGAGCCGCGTGCGGGCTCCAGGTGCTACAGGCTGCCGACTCCTGGCATAGACGACCCGGGCATGAACTCGGCTTGACTCCGCGTGTCCCGGGATACTGAATCTAAAACTGATTGTGTTTATATAACCAGTTAAGGGTGACCTCTGTGATATTTCTGTGCACAGCGGATATTCGTAGCGAGCACAGCTTGTCACAAGCGTATACGGTCAACTTTGCAACAAGTGCAACACCAAGATCCCCCACCCTATCTCGTTTGAATGTAAGAGTATGTACGTTGAACTTCGTTCGGCCGTGCGTGGCCAACCATGCTAATCGGAGGCGCCAGTGTTGTTAGCGAGGAGCAGCACCGATGAAGGCCGGCACGGCACACGAGGGGGGTTGGTTTGCCAGCACGACGCGAACACGCACAGGAACACAGGAACACAAACACCCCCCGTACGGTCTGATAGACTGTTGGGGCACGTGCTGTGCACAAACACCTATTGAGGTCGTCATCGTACACAAAGAGGCGGTGGGGCCAGAAACCCGCACTTGTCCGCCTCTGTCTCCCCAGTGCTGATATTTACATAATGCACCTGGTACTCATTTAAGGCTGAGTTGACATAGGGGCGGCTCAGAAAAGGCTCACTTGAACGTAATTCATCTAAAATGTAACCCGTGTCATTGGAATCATAGCGTAGGGAGAAAAGCTTCCGTGAATAAATAAATACCATTGTTATTGATTCACACCAGAACACTACTCCACACGTGCACACACTCACAAATGCACACAGACAACAAAGACAAAGATCCCCCGTACAGCTTTAACAGACGTTTGGGGCAAGTGCTGTTAATGAGCATTTATGAAGGCCGGCACGGCACACGGTGGGGTGAGTGGCCAGCACCACGCCCGACCGCCTTTGTCTCCCCAGTGGCGATGTTTACACACCGCACCAGGTACTCATTTAAGACTGAGTCGACCTAGGGAATGCCCAGGACCGGTTAAATTAATTGTCACAAATACACACCCACGTACACGCACTGGCACACCATAGGGTGCTGTGATTCATCGCCATTATGTAAGCGAAGTGGGTGGTGTGGATGTTGTACTCTGATATGAAAATAAACGCGGTGGTGTTACCTAAGACTTACACAATGGCAGGACAATATGTGCATTTGTCACACAGCATTTGAAATATTTGATTCCAGTCGATGATAAAAATGCACGTGTGTTTTTCAGCCCACTCAAATCTTGGGGTCACATCAAACTGCATCCGCCGCATACTGAATTACAAAACAACACGAAACATTGCATTCCTGATATTCTCGATCCACCAATGGATGAAGGCCTTCCCACGCCGTGTGGGTCGTAAGGGATTTTTTCATTTTGATTGGCCACACTTCACCATGATATGTCAGTTCAGGAATTCATTCTTGAATCTATCTGCACAGATAGATGAGGTGTTTACCTCCCTGTACGTGTGGGTTTACTCCGGGTTCTTCGGACTCCTTCCACAAGAAGCCAAGCACTCATTTAGGGGAATTGGCCAAATATGACACCCAGTGCAGAAGGACCCTCCAAGCAGCAACAGCCTCAAGACTCCGTTACACTTTCCTTGGTAAAGGCCATTAGATCACGAGTCCTGCAGAGGAGATGGGGGGACAATTTTCTGATGACGTACTTTTGTTAGATTCGACTTGCAGAGCAATGGGGACGGGAAAAAACTGTGCTAATTAAATACAAAATAACGAGACTGTTCTTGCAATGGATCACACATTAAATAACCTAAAATCTTACCACATTCGCAATTCATATTTCAGAAGGGCCCTTGCCCGAAACGTTAGACTAATTTAATATTCTTCTGCCACAAGGCGGAATTTACGACGAACGCGATCACTCGTGGCATGTAGACTCGTGCGTATAGACAGACTGGCAGGCAGACGAGAGGGAGGCATATTTAAGCCACTTGCGATGACATTCTGCCCTCGGGCGTAATTCTGGCACATGGCAAAAGGTGACTCAAGAACGGCCGAAGCATTTCCGTGAAGTGCCATCTTTGAGCCGCTTTCGCCTTGGGAGCAATTTTGCGGAAAGATGTCGTGTATAAATAAATAAATACTGGCAAGCACCAAAAAATGTCCCCGTAAGTCTTCCTCAAATCCCCGATCGTACTTACCCCACCCCGGACGGCCGCTCAGTCTAAATACAGAACACCTGGCCAGGGCTACGGTGCTCAATTCAGGTGCGGTGTTGTTCATAAGTCGGGGTGAATGCCTTCACGTGCCGTGCGAGTGAACGGCGGCAGCTCCAGCAGAGGCCACGACTCGACTCAAGCGTGGCTTGGGTCTTGCAGTCGTCCGTGGGGTTTTTTGTTTGACTGAGCCATACGCGCGGCAGATGTGCCGCTCGCTCAATGAAAGAAAATAAAAATGTGTGGAACGGCAGAGCCCTGCTTCTTGTCCGCTGACACAACCATCCATTCATTCATTCACCTCCACTCGCCACTGCCAAATGTGTTATTGTTTTGACATTCCGCTGTGAATCAGGTGAAATTCCACAGGAGAGAGCGGGTCGCTAGCCCCGTATAGTTTCGCTGTCATTATTTTTATAGCCCTTGACTGTGGTGGCTATTAATCAGCGGCGAGAGGGGTTGGGGGGGCGGCTGCGGAATGGATACCGTGCAGGGGAAATTTAATTCTCGCGCAGGAAATGTTAGCGCTACGTTGCCAGTGATAAAAAAAATATTCTGCTAACACACCACATTAAACAAATCCCTTACTCACACAAAACACACTAGTACGCAACGTCAAACAAATGCCTTACTAACACCGCATTGCCTAGAAGCATGGACGTGTGATATCTGCGCGATGTTGCCTTAGTCACCTGCTCGGGGGGGGGGGGGCGGGTGGGAGGGAGGGTGGAGGAGCGGGGATGCTGGCTCACAGCAAACTCTACAGCAGGGGTTGTGTCACGGGCAGCCTCGTGGAGCCCTCCATAGAACTGGGAATTTCTGACACTGGCTCAGAGTCACCATTGAAGATGTGAATATTACCTTGTACACATTTCGAGGAGAGAGACATTGCAACTAAAAGCAAGTACAGATAATGCCTCCTGAGAACACAACTCTAGGATGGTCGCCTAAATTAAGCCAGGAATCATTAAATAGATCAATCATGTAGCCCTCTGTTAATCCTCCGCTGGAAGGCGGCCTTCCCATGCGGTGCCGATCATGGAGGTGCACCTTGAACCACACACCTCACTCACTACGCTGGTCAGTGCGGGTTAGGCGAGCGGGGTGGATTAACGATGGGGGTGATGGATCGTTCTTGAAGGAGGGAAGGGGGCCGAGGAGATGTTATCCAGGTGGGTGCGGGGGGGTCATAGGGGGTTGATGCTGACGGGGTAATCATCATCGTCCACATCGGACTCTCGGACGATGACGCCACGGTCACGATCGCGACCAGTGCACACAGACCGCAGTGGCGATACGTTGGAGGAACTTGATAGAAGAGGGCACCAGAGTTGGGCTCGGGATTAAAACGGCGACGATAGATCGACGTGCGCGTGCGTGCGTTTTCGTAAAAGTTGAAAACGAAATAATGAAGTTGGGGAAAATAATGAAATAACCGACGCCACTCAGGTCGCGGGGGTTGCGCATTTCCCAGAAGGCTCTGAGCCCGACTCCCCTGATCCCGTTCGGGGGGAAGAAAAAAAACACCCCCAACCCGAGAAGGCTTCTTCTCATTTCCCACGTGGGAAGCTCGCGAGCGCTCACCACCCCACTAAGCCACCCAACGCGGCCGCGACAGCTCACGGCTTAAATTCCCAAAATCCGCGAGCACTCCGCTGACAGCTGCACCACGCGGCGGGTGCTACCGGGGGGGGGGGGGGGCGGCGGAACGAGGTGGGTGAGGAGCTTCGGCACCGCTCCGTGCTCCCACGGAACGCGTTTTGGCTCTAAAACTACTCACCAAAACTAAACTACTTTTTTTATTTACCAGCTAAGGCCCACTGAACTGTAGTGCAATTTTTTTGTTTGTTTCAGAAGCGAGCTGGCTATCACAAATGATCGCTCACCGAGGCGGCCTATCACGTGGAAATGTTTAGCAGCCAAATTATCTGAACGCGTGACGTTGACTCTAAATGTGGAGTCTTAAAAAATACCCGGAGGACCCGCAGAAAATGTCACGCGACCACGGAGAGAACATACAAACTCCCAATACACAGCAGGGGTCAGGGTCGAACCCACGACTTCCTCCTGTACACTGGGCGAGGGAGTTAACATCCCGCCACCGTGGCTCGAATCGCTCTCCTGGTGTCAACGTGCAGCGGAACGCAGGCAAGCGGTTGCGCAGTGGCACTCACTCCGTCGGCTAAACATTGCGCAACATCAGTGACGTCACTTGCGTGGGGGCAGGGGGTGCCTTGGCCCCCCCCCGCCCCCCCCCACGTGGCCAAGCCTATGACTTGGGACCCCCTTGACAACAACCATGAGATATGTTTTCAAAAATTTGCGAAGACGGAGCGCCGCTACAGCGTTGAGTGTTCGAGGCCGTGAGCGCAACGATTGGCAAAGGAGCCGCGATCGATCTTAGCCAATTGTCGCGCCCCCTGAGCTGATAATGTAGTCACTACGTCACTGATAATGTAGTCACTACGTCACTGATAATGTAGTTA
>CM025660.2:974124-989974 GCA_014621495.2 Entosphenus tridentatus | reverse complement strand
GACTCTTATGAAGGGTTTACTAGTGTTGTGTACTTTGAATCGTTCGTTTTTTTTCCCACAGGTGCTTTCTGATTAGAGATGTCTGTTACTGGATCGAATCTGTGACATGTTCTGCAATTTACGCACCGTTTCACAGCAGCCTGATATGTGCTGCCTGTGATTGGATGTAATTCGTCACATTGAGATTATTTATGCTTCCTATTCACCATGCCCTAAATGCGTTTATATTTAACAGAAATACCTTTATATCCAGCTCACTAGGATACATTTCTTGGAAGGGCATCTGAATACACATTCTAACAATTTACAAGTAACATTTTAGTATAGAATATGTAGTGTTTCATTATCATCAACCATTTTTAATCCACTGCTGGATTAAGGCCTGGTCGTCGTCATCTCTCACGATCATGCGATACAGTAAATCACCCAGCGCCTGCACACGACGTGATCTCATCGCTACATCTACCTCGGTGGACATCCTTTCGGATGCGTTCCATCTCATAGGGGGGGGAGGGGGTGTGAGTGTGGGGAGGGGGAGGGGGGTTGGGTTGGGGGAGGGGGGAGGAAAAGAATTTACCCGTAAAAACAAAGTTTTTCACTATAAATCCTTTATATGCGTGGCATCGGTTTTATTTTATTATTCATTTCTGTTTTTAGTGAGTAAGAGTTTCATTTTTATCACATTGGTATTTTTAATTAAATATGAAAAAAAATTCCTAAAAAGTGTCAAATTTTGGAAAAAAAAATTCACGAAAATAAATTGTCACGCACAACGAGTCTGTGTGCAAAATGTCAGCTCGATTGGATCACGGGAAGTGGGTTAAAAAACGACCGAAAGATTTGCACGGTCGTAAGCGCGCCAGCAAGCAAGCAAGTGAACTTAATATAAAGGATTTAAAAAAGTAGACACATGGCAAAGCCGATGAATGGCGATGCCGGCGGCGCCCACCCGGCCGGGCCGTGCCGCGAGAGAGCAGCGCTCGCGGCGTCCCAGCTCCTGGCGGCTGCACGAGCGGCTCAGGAGCTGCTCTTGAGCTCTTCCTCCGCCTGCTCCGCAGCGCAGTTCTCCTTGTTCACCGGGGCGATGACCAACAGGTCCGTGCTGCGGCGCGGCGGGAGAGGGGAAAAGGAGGAGCGAGTGGTCACGCGTGCGCGTACAACACCGACAGGCCCCGTCGCGCATCCGCTGCTGGATGAGGGCCTCTCCAACGCCGGGGGAGGGGGGGGTATTTGAGCGTACTCCAGCGCACGCTGGTCAGAGCGGGTTGGCGAGGGCGGGGAGCGCAGGCGGGAGAGTGAGAGGGATCGTACTACGGTGGGGTTTGCGACACTGCCCTCGTTGATGTGGAGTGTCATACCGGACATGCTCCCAGTTTTATTCCAGCACGTGAACTCAAGCCGTGCAGGGAAAACGTTCACCAGCCTTCATCAATGGCACGGACGAGCCCGTCTGTGTGGACCTCATCATTATCAATCTAAAACTAAACTAAAACAACTTTCTATTTTTATCAGGTTATGGCCCACTGAGCTATATACAGATCTTTTTCAGAAGCAACCTGGCCACAAATTATAGCAAAAAAAAGTGGCTTATCACGTGCAAATTTATAGCAAACATACTCTAAACGCGTGTTTCAAAATGTGCAGGGAAAAACCGGAGGACCTGGAGAAAAATCAGCGCAACCACGGGGAGAAAGACACGAAAATTCCAAATATACAGCAGCAGGCATCAGGGTCGAGATCGAACCCACGACCTCCTGCATACAAGGCGAGAGCGTTAACACCTCGCCACATTTTCCGAATGCATAACGTTCGTCGCGTGCAGCTTGTCGTTATCGCTGGGTGTGACACTCACACTTTGTTACGCTTGTCGATGTCAGCCTGCTTCACTTGCTTGTAGCACGTGATGAGCGTGAAGATGAGCAGCACGGTGCTAGCGACGATCATGAAGTACATCATCACCTCCGACACCTTTGCCGTTATGTTCGTGAAGGCTGCGCACCAGCGAACAGGGAATAAAAAACACGGTCTCTCTCTTGTTGCTGTTGTTGTTTTCATTTCCCCCCCCCCCCCATATTGAATTCTTAGAGCTGGCATTTAGCAAAATTAAGTGGAGAACCAAATTGAATGTGATGGGGGATTTCTGGTGCAGATAACGCTCGTAAAGGAGATCCAAAATGAAGTTGTGTTTCTATAAGGGACTTACCCAATTGAAACGGGCCAAAGTGATCAAAGCGTTGGCCAACACTTGAAACAAGTGTAAAAAGGGCTGCGTTTTTCAACATGCACATCTTGCCCTGACAGCTACCCCATCGACTTCCCTAGTTCTCAGTCAAAACTTCTCGGAACAAACCCACGTTAGAAAGCGTAGCACATGTGCGAATGTTTTCCCCTCTATTGTTTGAGTTTGTCAGCAGTATCGGAGTGATTTTTTGGGAGCCCAGCTTGGCCTAAAAAAAAATCCTCGGCTGTTTACCCACCACCCATGCATGAAGCCCAATACTCAGAAGTTGCTCGCCTTGATTATTTCAGTTCTGGTTTTTAAATGTGACATACGAATTGTAAAGGGACACCAAAGTAAAAAATGAACTAAACTATTTAAATTTTCAGCACGTAACTGGCAGTAATACGCATAACGATGCTATGACTTTAATAACCAATGTATCTGTAGGTTTTTATCTCTGAAGCATTGCATTGCAGCCATTATAAAAAGCAATGTATTTTACTTCGGATAAATCATTAAAACATGTACAGGTTCTAAACTGCACCACGTTCGCACCGCTGCTCAACTGATTAAACCATCACGTGCTTGCATCGCAAACCAAGCGACATGGCAAGATGGTTCGCTCTTTCTTCACCACGGCTTGGTAATCCACCACGTTGCTCCTATCGACACGGTCGCAAAGATTCTAATTCATTAAGTGTCTTCAAAATTGCTTCTATTTTTTGTGGAGACCATCAAAGTCCCATGCCTTGCGCTGCAGCCCTGCTAAAGCCCGAGACGTAATCCGGCCGCTGTGTGCAAAGACGTCGTGGTGAGTGGTGTGGCAGCTTCTCACGTTCGGGGACCACCTCGAGGTGGATGGTCTTCGTCACAAAGAACTCAGGGGGGTTGCGGACGGAGGGAATTACAGGGATGCGGCGGATATGGCAACGGTAGGTCCCCTTGTCTGCTAATTTGGTGTCGTTGATCTCGAGGGACACCTCCTGTTAGTGGGGAGCATCATCGTTACCATCGTCGTCACTTAGTATGTACGCTTGCCACGCAGGCCAACTCGGGGCGCCCTGCTGTAGGGCACCCCCATTGGCAGCTGTCCCTATGCAGCACTGGGTGGTGAACGCAGCCCCGGCCAGCGAGTGGGCATTAGATGGGCAGGATAAAGCGATATTTCTGCGTGGCTTCCCATTGAAAAAGCAATTTGAGAGAAATTGCATAAAAAGTGAAGCACTTGGACCGTGACGCCGGCACAAATGGGCGACTGTCTTTTGAAGAACATCACAGGATCTTTAAAAGTTAATGGTGTATCTTGATGGTTAATATCCCTGCAGGATTAACCAGGGATTTCGCCGTGCTTAAACCGCCGGCCTCTGAAATAATCACCAAACTCGCCGAGATACTATTATTAATGAGCCAGCCATAGGTTTTATTTTTTACCAATAATAATTTCAACTTTGTAACCCGCCGCACAGTTTCCGCTCACTCTCGAAGAGAGACAACGACTCGGAGGTGCGAGGAGGAACCAGAGACAAGCGGGAAGGGTGGCCAGGTGGCGCGCCAGCGCAAATCTCTCACCCCAAGCTCTGTCGTCCTCTATATACAATATTTAAGTGTTATTGGCCTTCAGTTTGTACATCACTGCACATTTTACCATCTACAATGCTTACAAACGGACATGCTGTCAGTTACACGTTAAACCGAGAAATAAACCATGAAAATAATGACATTGTACAAAACCCATATCGACAATTACACCGAGAATTATTAAAAACACTAATTTATTTTTGGCATTTAGCTGTATATATAAAATCTTCTGAATGTTTCGTGTTGTATAACATCCTCATTCGAGAAAATTCAATCTCATAATCGCTGAGGCACCACAACAGCTGGAAGGCAAGCCACCAGACGGTGAGCCGGGGAAAACAATTACCCGAGCTCTGCAATCCTCTGCATCTTAAGGTGTTTTCAACCAATATGGGGGGACAACCCTCTATCCCATACAGAAGAGAAAGATGGAAATTAGTCCGCACTTTGCTGGACCTCCTTCTCCTGGTGAGCCAAGGTATGGCTCCTCCTCTACGCCTACAGAAACGGAGTTTCGCAACATTTGTGCAATCCAACAACCCTTACCTCCATAGTACTGGATTACAGGCATGCACCAACAATGCCCGAAATGATATATTTTTTACCGTACGGAGGTTATAATTATCAATCACAGAACATGAATCGTGCAATGTATCACAGTATCGCCATATCGCGGTGGCCCTACCTGGTAGTCCTTGCTGGAAGCGAGCCGTATACGCTCTATTTCAAACTGCGGGTTCATGACCTTAATGTTCTCACCATTCCGTTTCATCACCAGGATCTGCACGCAGGGGATGACATGTGGTTTTTTTTTGGCTTTGCTTTCTGTTTTTTTTATTTCAACAAAAAATGCTTTTTTGCAAAACAAAATTAGAAACGGTGCAGTGGTTAAGAAAGACACATGGTGGACACCGGCAAAAGAAAACGCGACGCTGAAAAGTGTGAAAAGAGGCGTAGAGTGGCGTGTGCTTGGAATTACAATGAGAGACAAACATTGAAGGGGGCATCCAATGATAATATCAGGTAAGGCTGCCAATATCACAGTTTCTCACATATTTAACAATGATTTCTTAATCTGTTCGGCAAAAACAATCTTACATGAGCTGCTATATTACCGATCTGGCTACGCAGGCGTTGAAGAAGCTTGGTTTTTCTTTCCAAGCCAAAGCATTCTTTAACTCCGAACGATGACCAATAACAACTAAATGGCAGCCCATCCTACAGACGAGGTTATCTTCCACATCGGCTCACTCCCCTTCTCCCAACTATTCTCTCCTCACCGGTTTCTCCACCGCTGGCCCCACCACCTCCCTGTTCGCCACTCTCAACACTCACTGGGACACCCGACACGACTCGCCAGCTCGCACCGTCGCCAGATACCAGACACCTCGGCCACTCCCACGTCACCACTCACCAGTCATCCACACGACCCTCGCCAAACACGCCCGACACCTACCCACCCGGTAGACACTCGCCAGACACGACCGCCTGCAACTCGGCAGACTTCGCCCACCACTGACAATCTCCACAGCCACCGGCCTCGTCATTGGCGCACGCTCACGAGGCCAACTGGTGAAAGACTCACCACATCCGCACGCACCTAGGACAGGTCAAGGTTTTGTACGACCACACTACACCCCTACACGCCACACCACTACATGCAAACACTGCACCGCTACACCACTTCTGTACACCAATACACCATTACGCTGCGCCACTCAACACCATGCCACACTTCTGCACCGTGAAAAAAACTACTACTGCTTCTACTCGTAGTGTATGGAAGATGTTTGTATTTATCATCGTCATAATCATCACTACATGACTGTTACAAACCTGTCAACCCCTTATCAGTGCCCTACCTTGTTACAGACCAATTCAGACCTTATTGGTCACCCCATGCCCCTTATTAATCTCAACGTTCATCCTACAACGTCCCATCACAAGGGAGAAACACAAACAAATAGACATTATTTTGCCCATACTCTTTGGTTTTTTCGGTAAAGTCACATAGGTAATAAAAATTTTTTTATCACGACGTTTCGGGTGCAACACAAGCATCCTTCTTCAGATGGAGACAACTTAGCGAAAGCACGCCGCGTAAGTGTATTATTTTGCCCCCATTGACACTCAATTTCCCTGTACAAGAATACGGGGGGAAACGTGTGGGTTGTCAGGTGTGCTGTTACCTAGCCGCATTCTATCCACTACGAGGAGAGCGACAAGAACGAGGAGGCGTGACTCACGTCGACGGCCGTCGTGTTCTCCCCCTTGGGCTGGAACGTCCACGTGACGTCCACAAAGGCGTCCTGCTCCTGCCGCTTGCGACACGAGATGCACGTCAGCTTGATCGTGTCGTTCACCACCACCCTGTCGACGGAGTCCACCTCCACGCACACGGCCTCCGCTGGGCTTGCTGCATCAAGCAGAGACAAGAAAGAGCCCCCCCCCCCCCCCCCAGATCCCCTTGTAGCTTACGCAGAATGCCGGGGGCGAGGGCCGTCAGCGAGCACCGACGAACGCCGACACGGCACGCGAGGGGAGTAGGTGGCCAACACCACGCCCGGCCGCCCTCGTCGCCCCAGTGCCGATGTTTACGCACTGCGGCAGGTACTCGTTTAAGGCCGAGTCGACTTAGAGGAGGCCCAGTACCGGTTAAAATATTGACAACTGCTGCTGATTGTGAGCGAGCATCGAACTCGGGTGTGCTGGGCTTGTAGCGCGGTGCGTTACGCACCACACTACTTCTCACCGCTCACCGGCACACTCACAGACGCACGTACACACAAATTCGCTAACTAGACTGTTGGGGCGAGTGCTGTGAGCGAGCATCTATGACGGCAACTCCGGCACACACACCACACACACCACACACATCACACCCACCACACACACCACGCTTGCCTGACCGCCCTTTCCACGTGCCCCACCATTTGTTTGTTGACACAACCCAAAACAATATTGCTTTGGCTGAGTGGACCTAGGAGAGGCACACACCTTGTACCCACACACACACTCAGTAGGGATTGAAACTCGGGGTGGTTGTGGGGTTATGAGACCAACACTTCAACTTCACGCGAACATGAGCAGGATGATTGTCTTTAGGAGCTCACTGACACCATTTACTCCAACAGTCTTTGTAAGCTACACAGGGGATGGTTTTCTTTGTATGTTTTCGTGTGTTGGAGTTTATTGTTGTTGTTGGCAGCCTGTCACTTGCCACTGATAGGCAAAGGCCTGCCCCCATCCTCTTCCATTCCCTCCTTTCCCCAAGTTGTCCCTGTCCAGCCGTGGCCTCTGAACTTTGAACTCCGTGATGTCGCCTCATCGCTGCTGCTGCTGCTGCAATTCCCTCTGCTCTCTTCCTCTGCTGCTTCTGCTTCTCCACTCCGGAGACGGTTTCGTCTCTCATCTCTCGTCAGTCGTTTCTGGTCATGCCCATTCCCACTCAATTACCTCCTGCTTTAACAGGGGCAACATTGGTGACCCCTGTTACTCTCTTTATTTATTCATTGCTTAAATTGTCTCTTTGAACTACTCGTATCAACTAAACTATTTTTTTATTGTCCACGTGACCACGGGGAGAACAAGAAAACTCAAAATATACGGGTGTAGTTACATCGTTGGATGTCACCGTGTGAAGCCTGCCTGGGAGAGGCAGACAACACTGAAGGTGGTTGTAGTCCCAGCCCTAGCGGGGCTCGGCGAGCACTGACCGACAGTGACGGATGGCACCACGCTCTGCGTGCAGTGCCAGCCCTTATAGGATAGAGGGCGAGAGTGCCGAGCACGGTACGGGGTTACAAGGGGGCCATGGCACTCTGGTTGACCCCGGAGGACACGTGACCGGAGGTGTCTACCCGGCGACCCCCAAAGGGGGGCTGGGGTGATCACGTGTCCAGGTGGAGATCCTTCTCGAGGTTTGGAGAAGGTGGTCGTGGCTAGGGGCGGAGCGAGCCCCGCCACACAGGTGATAAGCCGGAGCCCTGAGCGGCACCGGCTGCTGTTGTCATCCTGAAGAATCGACGTTCGACGTCCGACGTCCAAGAAGAGTCATCAACACGTGGACCTGGACCCAAGCTGGGGTCCCGTCCATTGTGGCTACTCCGAGTGTAGTTAGTGTCGTTAGCCTGGTGGACCACCAGCGTAGGTTGTTATTCGGTGAAAGGGCAGTTACCCCTTCGTGTTAGTGTGTTGATGTAAATAAACGTGTTGCCTACAAAGAGTGCGTCTGCGAGTCAGTTTGAACCCACTACACAGGCATAAGGGTCAGGATGGAACCCACGACCTCTTGTACAGCCGTGAGATGTAAAATTTAGCAAACTTGGTTAGTCCCTGCAATGGAAATTAACATTGTATTTGCAATCATCTTCATTCACGACAACAAGCCCTGTGGAGAGAGGGAAACCACATGGCAGGTGCTGCACGGAGGAGCTGTGATGTTATTAATAGCCCGGAGCTAGAAACACAAGACGAACAGCACAAAATACACAGCGTACAGTGAGCGGATATAGAGAGTTCAACCAAACACACCCTCCTTGCTTTCTACTCACACACACTGCCACCATCAACACCACCACCGCCTACACCACCACCACCACCACCTTTCATTAACACCACTAACAGCAGCACCGCTACATCCACCATCACCACTGCCACTAACACCACTGTGAACACTGCCGCTACCGCCCCCACTGCGGCCACCAACACCACCGCCACAACCGCTACAGCCCCCAACACCATCGCCAACATCAACACCACTGACCCCAACACCTCTGCCAATGCCACCACCAGCACAATCTCATCAAGAGCTTGCTACTCCTGTTTGCCCCCTTAAGCGGGAGTGCAACCACAACCGGCATCAACAATTGCCCAAGCACTGCGGTGATATATATGGATGTTTGGTCAACTCCCATTTACGAGTGATAATTATTAGAATTGATTTCAATTAATGTGTCATCACACGTCTATGGATATATGCACAGCGGAAACTCACAGATCGAACACAGTCGTAGCTCGAATGAGGTTTGTCAGTGTTCCTGATACAGGCTTCAGCCCTCCAAAGGAGGCACCTGGTACCAGGATTCAAACCCAGGTCCCTCAAAGATGCTGGCTCAGTGTTCTCACATGGTCATGAGCTGCCCGAGATCCACTCAGGCCGGAGGATTGAACCCAAAGCTTCATAAGAGACCGGTTTCGGTGCTCCGATTGCTCGTTTTCACAGACGCGGATAATCCCGGCAGCAGCTTTATCATATCGCTGGCTTTTCCTACGGCCAATTTGGCAGATTGTCTGGCGATGATAGGGTTACTGCCTCATCCTGTTCCTCCCACCCCCCACGTTATCCCACCCGAACACTTCTGTTGGGTTTGTTAACGAGATTACGGATGGAAAGAGTAAAAATGTGCATTTATCGTCAACGATGACTATGAGTGGACGAATATCATCAAGCGCGAAGGTGGCGATCACTGCCCGCCAGAGACCAAAGCGCGACTAAGACGAGATGGATTTGACGAAGCTTAGTAACGCTAATAGAGACTGCAGTGCACTAAGGAAGACCGTAAGTGGTAACCGGCTAAACTAAACATTTATATCAATGGGTTCACCGAGTTACCACGGTCCGCTCATAATCATCCCACAAGGGTGGATAAAATGGAGACCCAGGTGCAATCAAGGCCTCACTGAGTCTCAAGACTCTTTTTCAGGAGGTCCCTGATACACTGGTATGTTTGGTTAATTCTTTTTGAAATAAACAATGAGCGCTTTGCTCCATGTGTACGGGAGGGAACCTACGTATCCAGAGAAGACCCACCGCACAGCTAGGCTCATGATCCCACTTGCTGTACTGTCATCTGGTGGACACCTCTCACCCCAGCATCCATCACATGTCATGGCGAGTATCCGTTCGCCTTCAGAAAACGCGTGGCCGTCGTTCCCACCATCTCTCACATCGCATCTCAACGGCAGCGGTGGCATCAACTGCCCCGGGCACATAATCATCAGCAGTTGTTTGCTGCAGCATCAGAAAGGGCATCAAAAACATCATCATCATCATCATCAGCAGCGCCAGATGCAATATCAGTAACGTGAGCAGAATTAGTGGAAACATATCCATCAACACCAGCAGTAGCATAATCAACAGCATTATAAGTAGAAACAGCAACAATAGCAGCAGTAGCATCAGAAACATCAGCAGCAGGAGCCACCTCAAAATCAACAGCAGCAACAGCAGCAAATGAAACAGCAGAAACAGAAACTGCAGGGGTAACAGCGTGGTGGGAAACAGCAGCAGAAGCAATATCAGAAAGGGCAGCAGCAGTAGCAGAGGCAGCGTCAGAGTCAATGCGGTACAGTATCAACAGAATCAATAACAACAACGCCAGCAGTGGACAGCAGCAGAAACATCACAAACATAACCACAAGCAGCATCGGGGAAGCGCATCAGAGACATCAGCAGTGGCAGCTGCGCCGCCTCGAATCTTCCACTGCAGAGACGCCCCAGTTCATCGCAGATCTCACACGACTTCTCTCTCTCTGTGTGATCACACGGCTCAGTATCTTGGAATAAGCATTCATCATCAACGACCTAGAACAACAACTGCAACCGCATCGTCAACAACAACAACAACACACATATCTACAACGCACACACACACACACACAAAAGCCCCTGGGGCTGGCATGAAGGCAGCAGGCAGGCAAGGCGTGACCCTTCTTCTTCTGCCCCACGGCAGAATGCGCAAATGTCCCCGTGGCCTCCAACAATCTCCCTGCGTCCCGACCTGCCGCGATAGCGAAGTTGGTGGTGCGAGTGTGAACATTGACACGTGATGGTGGTGATTGGCCTCGTGTGTGTAACATGATGGCTGTGATGAGAAGGTGGTGGTGGTGGTGATGGGGCATGTGCATTCGTGTTGTTATATTGGGGAGCGGCAGTGGAGTGGTGAGCGCAATGCGCTTCGAACTCGACGGCCCCAGTTCGATTCCCGCTCACGACCGAAATATGGACCGGTCCTAAGCCTCCCCTAGGTAGACTCAGCCTGACAGCGAGTACTCGGTGTGGTTGTGTAAACATCAGCACTGGGGAGACAAAGGCGGCCGGGAGTGCGGCTGACCACCCTCGTGTGCCTTGGCGGCCTTAATAGAAGCTCGCTAACAGCACTCGTCCCGACTTTCTGTTACAGGAATGGTCGTGTTAAGGAAAACGGATCGACTTTGATTATGGGAAATGTTATGATTATGAAGATGAGAATGTTGATGGGAACTGTGATAATGTCCTGTGGCGATCGTGATATTTAAACGAAACGGGCTAATGATAACCACGACATCGATGCCTTAATAAAGAGTAATTCATGATTATGTTTTGTAAACTTGCATGATAATGGTGCTGGCAACGTTGGTAATAATTATAACAATTATGATAGTTTGGCGATTATTACTACGTGGAAAAGGATGACGTCACCGAGGGTGTGACAATGACGATCATAACATTAATGATTAATTTGGTGATGATAATATCATGAAAATGAATATTATCATTGGTTTAGTCGCGATGATGTTAACCATGACGTGATGTAGGATGGTTCTCATTGGTTTGTTCATGATGAGGATAACGATGATGACAACTGTGTGAAATTGGATGATGATGATATCAAAGAGAGTTCGATGCAGATCATGAAAAATAATCAGTGGTCTCAATGGTTTGGTCGTGATGATCATGACGCGATATGGGATGATGATGATCATTGGTTTTGTCCATGATGAAGATGATAATGACGACGATGTGACATGGGATGATGTCAACGAGGGTGCAATGATGATGATGATGTAGAACCCACACGTACCGGCTACAAGGCACAAGGCAAGAGCAACAATCAGTCCTCCTCCTCCTCCGCTGCAGCAAGCGGCCATCGCGCTGGCGAGAATGAGCAGCAGCAGCAGGAGGATGAAGAATCCCGCACGAGCTCAGCAGCTTCCTTCAAGCGCCTCGGTTCTAACACCTGCGCAAGGGATATCCGTGCGCTCGTGTGTGTGTGTGTGTACGTGTGTGTGTGTGTGTTCAAGCCGAGCAGCACTTTGCCCCAATATCCTGTGTCGGAGGCTACACGGGGGATGTGTCTGTATCGGTCTCCTTCTGCCTTCTCCTTTTCACAGCCACGCGTATTCGCGAGTGTCTGGTTGGGTCCTGATATTAAATCACGCGGGGGGCATTAAAATAGACGCGCGTCTGCGTGTAGCGCTTGTCAATTGTGTGTGTCTGTGCTTGTCTGTGTGTGTGCTGTGGGATTGTGTGTGCTGTGGCTGCCGGGTACTGTATCCCCTTTAAAGGTGACGTGCGGCGAGAGAGAGCGAGATGATGATGGGTGTAGAAGGTGGGGTGGCAGCTGCAGCTGATGCTGCTGGATATGATAATGAGCTCGCTGGGGGATGTGGCTCCACCTGCGGTTTCTGCCCAACGCTGCCGCAATAAAATATTCCGGCCCAACGAATATTCGATGAATATCGATTTTTTCTTATTCCCAAAATGCCGTAAATATTATTCCTATTCTCCTCTCGCTCTGCATCCCCACAAAGCTGTCCCGACTGTTCCACCGGTTGTCTGCGTTGACTGTCACGAGACGAATGACCGCAAATTCGCAAGCAGAAGCGCCAACCATTCGTGTTGGGCAGCGGTCGTCAGCTGTCTTAGGGGCCGTTCATAAATGACGTCACGCGATTTTTGACGATTTTTGACCCCCCCCCCTCGTCACACGGCGTCACAAAAAGTCAGACCCCCTAATATATGACGTCACAAAGCTCTGCCCTCCCCCCAAAAAAATTAAACATGCTTCAAATCGCTTTAAACTATTGTCATTGTAGTGCGTATTTAATGTGGCGCTGCACTCTGATGTTGTAGGAAAACATTTATTAAAAAGTATATTTAATTAAGTAGAACGTGTTGTCTATATTTATTTAAAGTTGCGCATTTTGATATGACGTCACATTTCTCAAACCCCCCCTCTCGTCACACATCGTCACAAATGTCTGACCCCCCCCCCAGGTGCGTGACGTCATTTATGAACGGCCCCTTAACACGAGGTGTAGTATGGCCAAACAACTTCCATGGCAGTTGCGGGGTGACGAGGCCTTCATACAGCAGTTGGTTAACAAATATCTGTACGTTATAATTTGTATAATAACAATTCTGAGAATTGTATCGATCATGTAATGATAATGCCCCGACTTTTGGAAGATTAATTAACTGGTGGAACTGGGTTGGCAATGCTGCAACCAAGTGAACTAAAACCAAGACACTCGTCAATAACACTGTGAACTTAACAGACAAGGCATATAATTGATGTACGATGAAGAAGGCGCATTGCCCGAAACGTCGCCGGGGTGTTTTTTTTTTCTTTCTCTCTCTAGAGGGCGCTGCTACGAACGGCATCGCTGGCCAACTCCTGGCTGATCTGGAAATCGGACACCTGACCCATGTAGCCGCTAGAGGTCGCTACATCAGCACAGTCTAGAAGAGACCTACACTATTGATTTCAATGCAGGTGCGGTAATGTTTTATTTTAGCGTGGAGACTGACTTTTATATCCATTCGTTGGTTAGCCCGTAACCGCTGGGCAAGCTTGGCACAGTTGGCGTGCGTGTGTCAATGCGAGGAGCGATACCTGTATTTGATTTTCCACGGCTAACGTGTAAAATTAAATCCAGGTATCGCTCCTCAAAACCAGCCGCTTGCAGGGCCTCCCCTCCTCCCCCTAAGTCGACTCAACCTTAAATGAGTATCCGGTGAGATGCGAAGACATCGGCACATCGGCACCGGGGAGACATCGGTGGCCGGGCGGGGTTGATTCGCAGCTTCATTTGTCTGACGCATGGGGCCAGTTTCGACTTTCTGAGTCTCGTCAGCAGGTTTCTGGCCTGTTAAACAGCACGCCGTTGGGTTAGCAGATGGGTGTTTTGTTATTGTGATAGGCGAGATCACATACCACCTCGAAAACACCGTCGTTGTTTCCCCGTGAGTCGCATCGCAGTTCAACATCGTAACGAAACATTCAGGCCGAAACTTTCTGGGTCGATGACTGAATCCATAAAAGCAACACCTGTCAACTCGCCAGAACCGCTCATTAGCGTTAATTGTCTGGTAGAAGTGATTAGCCCTTCTCCACATCCCCAGGCACACGTGGACGTCACAGGCTCACACCCTCCAAGTTATGGGTGTGACAATTCCCCCCCCCCCACGCCTCTCCATCTAAAACTTTAAATGTAACATTGCTATTATGTGATGTCTCGCATTGGCTATCTGTATAACACGTCGGGTTTTGCGACCAATATCATCTATGATATAGGTTTTGTCTGGGTTAGAACGTGTAAATATTTAAATGTGTCGTTAAACCCGCCACCACCCGACACAGCCAATTTGTAAGGTTTGTCACGTAAAACAGAACGTGGCCAATTCGATACTAGTACAGCACACCGGTGTGTTGGAGAGCAAATCCACAACATTTACAATTTGAGTACGACGTTTCGCCACTAATTAAAACGAATTTCATCATGAAGCTAGTATTAGTAACGAATTGGCATGTTCTGTTTACGTGACAAACCTTACTAATTGGCTATGTCGGGTGGTGGCAGGTTTAACGACACATTTATATTTACACGATCTAACCCAAAAAACCCTCCCTATAAAGTATATTTGAAGCTTTCGTGACTGCAGGCACTTTGGCTTTCTCGTGAAGATGATCCCATATGAACGAAACCTTCAGATCAAGTTGTGTGTGCTTTTTTTCTACGGGAGATTCACACGATTGAAAACCGGGGGCCAAATTGTGTAAAGAGTTGTTCCCCAAAAGCTTCGAGACGCAAATCAGATATGAGCAAAAGAAGATGGTTCTTTCGGTAAAGTCACGCAGGTAGAAAAATAATAGATCACGACGTTTTGATCGCAACACAAGCAATCGTCATTAGGTGAGACGACTACTTCAGCAGTTTGTTGCTTGCTGTGGTTGTCCCACCTGATGACGGTTGCTTGTGTTGCGATCGAAACGTCGTGATCTATTATTTTTCTACCTACGTGACTTTACCGAAAGAACCAAAGAGTATGGATGCCTGCAGTCACGAAAGCTTAAAATCAAGATGACTGCAGTGTTTTTAAATATGCTTGCATACTGTAAATACGTGCATGTTAAACTATAAACTAAACGATATTTATTTTACCAGGTAAGGCCCACTGAGCTATGCAGCTCTTTTTTCAGAAGTCACCTGGCCACAATTGATAGCTCAACGAGGTGGCTTATCGTGGACAAATTTATTACAGCCAAATACTCCAAACGCGTGTTTCCAAATGTGGAGGGGAAAACCGGAGGACCTGGAGAAAAATCCACACGACCACGGAAAGAGTGACGCGCAAACTCCAAATATACAGCATGCGTCAGAGTGGGGATCGAACCCGCGACCTCCGTGTATACCAGGCGAGGTAATTAACATCTCGCCACCGCGGCGGTAACGATCGGCCGTGTGATCATCGTTTGTCAATTTAAACTTCTCTCGTTGTTGATGTCCCTGAGAAAGTCGCTCACGCTCACACTTCACCAGCCCCATGGGTCCCCATTACGAGCCCATTCTCCACCTCGCATGGATTTTTTTCCACGCAGCCTCGTGAGTGAGATGGAGGCGATTGAGGGGGAGAGGGGGAGGGTGTTCTGTGGGTGTTAAGACCCCCTGCCCTTTCCTCCACCCTCTGCCCGCATGACCCCGATTCTAACCCACTCACCACACCGCGACTCAAAACCCCGTGTCTCTCCAGCTCGACTTCGCATTGTTGGAGGGTTGGCGCGGATCGCGGCTGTTGCGTGGTCCACGCACCGTCGAGTTCAAGGACGAATTTGCTGAACCAGCTGAGTGCTCGAGAGAGCAGGGTAGGTAGAATCTCGTGCAGAAGAATGACCTGCGGGTCAGCCGAGTGACGAAAAAACTATTCGCGCTCTCGCATTGTTTACAATTGTGGGTTTATTGCGGCACGATCAGCAGCATCAGCAGCAACCAAAACCGTCAAACACG
>CM025660.2:961924-974024 GCA_014621495.2 Entosphenus tridentatus | reverse complement strand
TGCTAGTAAATTTTTAATTTAAAAGTTTTAATTAAAAGCTATCTGTGGGAATTATAAGGGAATGTTATACACTTGTTTCGACAGGAAAACCGAAAGCGTCACTGAGTGTAAAGGTTTTTGTAGGGTCATGCCAAGTGTTTGCAGTAGGGGGCGATGTTGATACACGGACGGACGGACGGACGGACGATATAATCTATTGGTGGCTGGTCCACTTCGTTCCTACCAGTATAAGTTAAACATATTGTACATACATGTGTGTGTGCAGGTGCTAGTCGCTGTGAATGTACAGGTGTCATTGTCTTTGTGGCCGAGTAGTGATTAGCACACTGCTACAAACCTGACGACCCAAATTCAACTCTCACTCAAAACCAAAAACAGTGGCAGATTTTTTAACTAGTCCTGGGCCTCCCCTAGGTCGACTCAGTATCATATGAGTACCTGTGTTATGGGTAGACATCACCACTGGTGAGGCAAAGGTGGTCAGGTGTGAAGTTGGCCACCCACCCCCCTTGTGTGCCTTGCTGACCTGAACATGTACTCGTGAACAGACTTGCCCCTACAGTCTGTTTAAGGCTATATGGGTGGATCTTTTTCTGTGTGTGTATATGTAGGGGTGTTGCGAGAGGGAAAAACGGGCAGTTAAACTGGGGTTTCTACATCTACGTCCGCAAATGGTTACCGCCCTAGGGGGCTGTGTGGGGGGAATTCTGGGATCCCACACAGCCCCGCCCCTCGAGGGCAGGTTGGTATATAAGGCGGAGAGCGACAGAGCTCGAGGCAGTGGTCGGGTACAGGTCAAGAGGAAGAACCAGTGAAGACTGAAGGCCAGCTAGCTAGACCTGGAACTCCCCTGACTCGCTGTCTTTGTAAGGGCCGAGCAGGGCAAGCCAGATCTGCGACCTCAGAGCAGCGAGGTCTGATGTCCTTGTAAGGGCCAGACTCGTGTGGCTGAGGGTCGGAACCTGCGCCGAAGCTGGGCCAGGTTAGCTAGCCTACATTTGAGAAGGTCTAGGATAGAGGGAAGTAAGGAGTTAACGGGGAGCGTTAACTGAGGAACACTTCCACTAATAGCGTCGTGGTGACGTCACCGCCACTTAGTGGCGAATGGCGGTTGTTGTTGTGGGTGTGTGTGTGGAGGAAGCGATATTGTAGTGGTTCGCACACTGTGTTCTGGACATGGCAGCGTAAGTTCCATTCCTAGCCATAGCTAACATCAGCGGTTGATTATTTGAACTGGCCCTGGGCTTCCACTCGGTAGACCCAGCCATAAATGAGTACTTAGTGTGGTGTGTAAACATTAGCATCGGGGAGACAAAGGTTGCCTGGCATGGAGCTTGCCACACCACCCCTTCGTGCAATGTGTTGGCCTTCATAGGTGCTTGCTAAAGGCACTTCATAATAGAGGTTCTTGGGTTAGAACTGAGTACGACGTTTCACCAGTAATTACAACTAGATTCATCAGGCGACAGTTTGTAAATGTTGTGACTTGGCTCTCCAACACACCGGTGTGCTGTACTAGTGACGAATTGGCATGTTCTGTTTACGTGACAACCCTTACTAGTTGGCTGTGTCTGGTGGTGGCGGGTTTTAACGACACATATTTACGGGATCTAACTCAAAAACCTCTATTATGGATGATATTGGTCGCGAAAGCCTACGTGTTAAACTAAAGGCACTTCCCCCAACAGTCTGTGTACGCTAGATGGGGAACCTTTTTGTTTAGAATTACGTGGTACTTGCTCATATAATTTGCCCCATAAATCTGAGGCTAAATGAGGATAATTTTCTCAGCATTTCTCTTTGTATAAGCGTATGAGTGTGCGTGAGTGCCTGTGTCTTTGTGTATAGGGGAGCAGTGGCGCAATGGCTAGCTCGCTGCACTATATCCCCGGCGAACCGAGCTCGATTCCCGCTCACGGCCAACACCCATGACGATTATCTGAATCGGTCCTGGGCCTCCCCTAAGTCGACTCAGCCTCAAACGAGTACCTGGTGCAATGTGTAAACACCGCCACTCGGGAGACAAAGATGGCCAAGCGTGGTGCTGGCCACCCACCCCCTCGTGTGTCGTGCCGGCCTTCATAGGTACTCCCTAACAGCACTTGCCCCAACAGTCTATTCAGACTATAGGGGGAGATCTTTGTGCTTGTGTACAAGTGCCTGAGTATACACTTGTGTAGGCGTGTGTGCGCTTTGTGTGTATCAAAGTTTGTGGTGTTTCGCACTCAGCAACGATCCCAGCAACCTGCCTTCAACAATCAGGGTGGTGAGAATAGGTTTTCCCCTTTTTTCTGGCAACAAACAGGTGTTGAGATGTTAAAACATCAAACTGCAACCTTTTACAAGGAATCATGTCTGCATTAACCACAATACTTGTGGTCAGAATGCAAACAAAAAACACTCTGATAATATATGCAGCTGTTAGACCAGTGGACTCCTTTTGGCGTCTTCTGGTCAAACACCGTTTGAGACGAGGCTAAAAAGAAAGCTATCTCTGGTGTGGACCAATCAGTGTCAAGGACAATGCATCTATTATCAGAGTAGATTTTTTGTTTGCATTCTGACCACAAGCATTGTGGTTAATGCAGACATGAATCCTTGTAAAAGGTTTCAGTTTGGTGTTTTAACATCTTAACACCTGTTTTGTTGCCAGAAAAAAGGGGAAAAACCTCTTATCATATTTTGGTACTGGCAAAGAAGATCCCATGAAGTAATTATTGTCTGTTTTCGTAGCCGATGTTTCACGCTCGTGCGGATTGTTCCAGGGACTGGCCTCACCATTCTTGTCAGCAGCAAAGTTGCCCAGGTCGAGGTCTCGTAGGGGGAAGTCCACGAAGGTTGACAGCTTGCTGGTCTGGTAGCGGCAGGATGACTCGGAGAAACGCTTCAGGTCTGAAGGCGATTGCAGTTCAGGGATAACGCAACAATCTCATTGATCGCAGCCTTAAGTACAACAATGCAACAATTAGAATACAAGAAAAAAAAACTGAATTACAGAGGAAATTTAAAAAATGCATGAATATAAATAGTTGTAAATGGAATATATTTTCTGTAAATAAAGTTGGCTCGGACAAATGGGTGTTAAAAACCATAACAAAATAAGTTACAGAAGTATCAACATCTATTTTCGTTGATTATTGTATGAGGGCTTCCCCCTGATGCCGGTAAAATGAGTACCACTTTGTATGTATGTTGAATTTTTTTTGCACTGTACGTAGCCAACCATGCTAATTACTCTTGACTTCCCAACGTTGTGGTTGTCCTATGGATAGACTCGCCTCCACCATAGGAGCTTAGAATTCCCACCACCGGCTCAGGACTGATGACATATGTTTCAAAATCATCCAATGCACATTTGAGTGCGAAATCCATTTGATTTTCAATGGTAAATTAGGCTAATGGAGTGAATGAGTCTGTAGAAATCTGACAGGACTAGAGAAACAATATGTATTATCAGAGCTTCCAAAGGATAATGGTTGGAGACTGCACTATGCACAATTGGCCCAGTAATATGGTAGATCACAAACGTTCGGCTGATTGGTCAAGATATTGTTTTGTCCCTTTGACTCGACATGTCCGCAATGGTAAATGCTTGTCTGTTAAAGCATATCCCAGCACGCTCGGGATGGCACAGCTGCTTCACAATGCCAAACGTGTATGGACTGTGCCGCTCATCACAAAATACGGACTCCTGTGCCTAGCCTGGCCATGGCGCAGCCAACGCTCGGTCCGAGCTCTGAGTTCTGCTGAATCGGGTGAATGTGAAACTAGATGCAGAACCTTCTTGCCCCGGCATAAAGCCTGCACTGGAAATCAGCGCCCGCCGTGTGTCCCGGGGACCATAATTAACGCAGCGGTGCTTCAACTGGCTTTTGTTTTTTACTGTTATTTCTATTTGCGTCTTTGTGCTCGGCAGTGACGTGGGAAGGGGGCAAAGGTCCCACTCCATGGGTTGTAAATAGATCACGTTATAAAAGACGACTGAAGGAGAAGTGGGGAGAGGGCACTGGGAGAGAGAGGGGACTGGGGCTTGGCGAGGGGGGACGGGGAGAGGCGTTTGGGCAGCCAGCCACTCGTACTGTTTGTATGAAAATGTAAACCAGTTTATTTTATTTTATTTGTAAAAAATAATTGACTGTTAAGTTGCTTGAGATGAAACATGTTGTTTGCAAGGGTGTTTCCAGCGTCAATGTATGCATACTCAGCAAACACATTAAATTGTGGTACAGTCATTTTGACCATAACATTTACAAAAATAAACTCTCCTCGGTAAGTATTTGTAGAGTTGAGATAATTTAATACATCCAACCTCAATACACAAACCGATGTTATCTATGACCAAAATACCATGAATGTACCGACAATGCATGATTAGAATAAATCGTTTTTGTTTAGTTTGTTTAATGTGTGAAACCAGGAAAAATATATTTTTCCAGATTGAGTCACCAAAATTACAAAACCAATAAAGTAAAAACAAAGTACAATAGACTGTCTGGGAAAACGAGCTGTTGTAGGCTTGCCCTGCGAGTTAGCCAGGAGATGGTGGTAGAGAACTTGATTAACTCCGTCTGTACAGAGCTTTCCTGTATGTGTATGGTTTCTCTTGGAACTTCAAAGACTAGACTCAGTCAGGGAATTGATAGAAAAAAATCCAATACAGGACCATTCTGAAATAAGAGTCTGAAGGTGAATTGAGGCGCTCCTTGGAGGAGACACTGTAATTCCGAAGTATTATTATTATTAGTTACACTAAGGACGACCAGTGGCCAGTTGCGTTAAACAGCTGCTGTAATTGTCTGTCTTAACATCTACAGCGTTGAATTCCAAACTAACGAAACATTCTACTTGCGTTCTCCATGCAGCCAGCTGCAGGGCCTCATGTGTGATATGTGGTTGACCGTTTTCCGATTCCCAGCTAACACTAGCCACGCCATGTAAAAAGAAATAACGTTCTTCCAGTTTTCACCACATTTGTTAAAATATTTGGGTTTTTTTCCAGCCAGGTTGTTGGGAATGTTCATTAATTTACATTATTATCAAGCTGTATTTTTTGCTAAATACATCTTTAAATTGTGCTTTTGATGTCTAGGCATACAGCTAAATCATTGATCTCTGTGTGGTCCCTTTGTGAGCCTTATTCTGATGGCCTTCAGCGCCTGCCATACAAAAACTGGATGATACAGTTATACAAAACATACACACAGTTGGGCAAGACTTAATTTAGCACGAAACTATTTTATTCATGAAATAAATAAGCAGAAAATATGCCTCCACATATACTTCCATGTAAAAACAATTAACGTTTTCATTACACATCCTATAAGCCACACAGCCTTCTGTGAGTGCATACTTAAGTGGAGGTGTAATGCCTGCTTATTTGTTTTTTTACTTTTGTTCTCCACAATAAAAATTGCTATTTTTATTTTAAGATGGAGTTTTACTATATAATTATTTATGACCAGTAGGTATGCAGCAACACTGTCATTTTAATGCTTTTCTTTTGCATTGTTTTTACTCATTTAACCTAATTGTACCATTGAATGTCGAAGTGATTTCCTGCTTAAATGAGCATTGATGCAGTGCTCATCTCCTTGTTTACAGGCCTGAATCAGTGGTGGAAATTCCACATTCCTATAGTAGAGGCAGTCTCTCCATAGCACACAACCACTGTTGACTTTCCAACAAATTTGATATTTATTTTGCCAGTGCAAGGGCAAAGCCCTCATGCAATAATCACCCAAAATCGATGTTGATGTTTCTGTAACTTTTTTTCATGAATGGTTTTAAACAGTAATTTATCCGATCCAATGTTTATTTCCAGGAAATGTATTTAATTTACTACTGATTTTAATTCATGCACTTTTTTCAATTTCTTCTGTAATTCAGTGTTTATTCCCTGAATTCTATTTCTTGCATTGATATACTTTGCATTGTTATACTTTAGGCTGCGATGCATGTGTTTTTTCAGTCACTAATTTCTTATATTCGTGATTCTGTTGACTTACCCATAAAGTAGTACTCATTTCATTGACCACACTCTCCGATTGCGAGCCACTCACTTCAACGCTCAATCACCTGGCCGCAACAGTAATCAGATGTTACATACACAGTTTGATGCACGTTATCTTGACATCGTTGCACTTTTGGTATTGTTTTTCCGATGTAGCCATTGTTTTTGATTTTCACGACTGAAATTTGACCAAATTCAATGAAAAGGCAATTTTTACGTCACGAAAAAGATAGTCAGGCTGCATATTTTCATATCTGTTATTCCACTTTAAAAAAGTATTGTTTACACATCTCATCAGCTGCGCAGCATTCTAGGAATAACATTTTCAGCGCCATCAGTTTAATACAAGTAAACTCTGAACCAGTTTCGACATTTAGTGTCAAATCAGCAGATTGTTTATTTGCGCAGTCGTTTGCTGATGCTCTCCATTGCTACGGGGTTAATAAAATAGATACCAATTTGTGGGAACTGAACAGTGGGAACTGAAGACTAGTTAGGCTGCTTGCCAACATGGAAATTCCACCACTGGATCAGGGTTTCTGACAAAGATGAGCACCGTGCAATGCTCGTTTGAGCAGAGGAACCGTTTGGGCCCAAGGTGTGCTTAGCAAATGTGCCGATATCACTGCCATTAGCAGCAATCAGGCAAACCACTAGGGCAGCGTGTCGGCCGATTCAGCACCATGTAGATCTGTCCCATTGACTTTATTGTTTAATTTGGCTGTGTTGTTTTTATGTAGGTTCTGTTTCTAATGTTAATTTCTCTTTCCCTTCATCCTACCTGTGTGGCCTTACAGGCCACCAAGTCAGTGAAGGGCCTGGTTGGACTACGGAACTTAGGAAACACGGTAAGTGGCTAAACCCACCAGCTACAGTCTGATGGTCCCCACAGCCTTGTTACTGCTAAATACCACACTGCCCTTAGCAGGCACCGCAGTAGGGGGTGACAATTATTTGTGTTACCCAATTACTTTGCGGTGTCATTTTTATAATTTGGATTGAGACGCCAGCTCACAATTGGCCACTTGTTCGCGTGATGTCTTGGGATCTTTAACATCCATCATAAATATATTTTATGTTAATACATATGACAGTATACTCTCTGGTTCTTTCGGTAAAGTCACGTAGATAGAAAAAATAATAATAGAACACGACGTTTCGGTCGCAACACAAGCGTCTGTCATCAGGTGAGAAAGAATGATCTGCTGTTGTGGCTTTATATAGGCACGGGGGGGGGGGGGTTTTGTAGAGTAACTTAAAGCTTTCATGGCTGCAGGAGTTCACGGGGGTAGGGGGTAGGGTTTGTGGAGTGCAGCGATGGGTGGTGGCTGGAGAAATTATCATGTCAGCCCCCACCCATCCCTGCATGCCACAAACCCTCCCCCATGAACTCTTGCAGCCACGAAAGCTTTAAGTTACTCTACAAAACCCCTCCCACTCCGCCCCCCTCCCCTTCCGTGCCTATATAAAGCCACAACAGCAGATCATTTTTTCTCACCTGATGGCGGACGCTTATGTTGCGACAGAAACGTCATGTTCTATTATATATTTTTTCTATCTACGTGACTTTACCGAAAGAACCAGAGAGTATGGATTCCTGCAGTCACGAAGACTTGAAATATATGGCAGTATTAGCCAGGGCAGCCAGCCCTAATTAAACCGTGAACCTCTGCAACATCCGGCAAATGCATGACTGCTGGGCCATGTCCCCACCTAAGATGCTCGCTGATGTCGGACAGCCTGGAACACACGGAGTAAGAGCTGTTTGTGTTTCGAGTTGGGTCTCCAGAAATGATGGTGGGTGGCAAGTGGACATTAAGATCGCCGCCTGTTCCCCTGTCCTGATGAGTCCTAAGGTGGATCTGCATCCTTGCTCACAACTGTCCCAGTGTTGTTGAGTGTCCAAAGCAGGAGGTTCTTTTGTTCGCTGGCATTTCCTTGCCACGTTTTGTTAGTGCGGGGCTCCGTCTGAGCGATGCGGTCGGCTGAGTGTGGCTCTGCGTGTTTGTACTGTGTGTGCAGTGCTTCCTCAACTCTGTGATCCAGTGCCTGAGCAACAGTAATGATCTGCGTGACTACTGCCTCAAGGGGGACTTCAAACAAGAGCTCAACATGGGCAGCAGGATGAAGGGCGCTCTCATGGAGGGTATGGCAAGTGCCCCCCTTGCAGTTTCTGCGTTTACACAGGCATCACTATTCATCATTATTCACTACTGTGCGTCACCTTCAAGTTAAAATGTATTTTATTTCACCAGACATGAACTCAAGAGACCAGTGTAGTCTGTTATACCAGAATGACCTGGGTCACCAACATGACAAACGCAATAACATAAACAAACATTGTTGTACTTGTTTTTGTTGTACTTAAAGTGTGTTTCTGTACATGCTTTGAGCTGAACGTTCCCTATATTAAGTTTATGTGATTGTTAACAACACTTGGGCCTTGAGAGCCACCTTCCCCATTTGTTGAGTTGCTATTTGTACAGTTTGGGCTCCCTCCCGATACATATTGCTGCTTTTTGGCACACTTAAGAGCAGATATGTCATTGAGTCATGGTGAATTTCAGCATTGGTACTTACGTGCTTAGTAAAGAGTGCACCTTATAACATGTATGATTCACACATGGTTAAGATTATTTATCAGAGCTTAGGAAATTAAACAATGGCAGGGAATTCCAAAGTGGAGCAGTGCGAGGGAAAACAAGCAGAAGAACAAGTGTTTTGACATGCAGTGCGGTGAGTGGTGGGTGGGTGAGTGACTAAATGAGCGAATGTGTGTGTCTTCTCTGTGTGCTTGCTGCACATGAGCAGAGTTTGCCCGGCTACTGCAGGCGCTCTGGAGCAGCACGGGCTCAGAGACGGTCAGTCCCCAAGCCTTCAAAACGCAGATTCAGAAGTACGCGCCCCGCTTCATGGGCTACAAGTGAGTGACCAGCAGGTGGCCGCGTCACGCGGAGGAGGAATCACGTTGTTTCAGAGCACCGAGCCAGCAATGCTGATATGCTGGGTGTGATTTATTCACAGTTTTAGTCACCTGTGGTTAAACTGTTTCGTCAATAATACCCCCTTAAAATGAAAATACATATAAATAGGTGACGATTTAGGAAATGGCTCTTCATATATGTAATAGTCCCTACTTTTTGAAGAATGACCAATGCCCAAAAGGTTGCTTTCATAAAGAAGCACCTTTGCCCAAATCAGTGCCTAAGTACCTATATTTTTTCCTTTAAAGCCAGTTTTTTTAACAAGCATGTTGAGTTTTGTTAACTTTGCTTGTGCATGGCGGTCAATGCAGTATCACCAAATAAAGTGGTTGTACTGCCTTCTCATTACTAGGGAGCTGGTGATCCCAGCTCAGTCAACATAGACTGTATATATAAAAAAAAACCTTAACTTAGTTTTTACCCTAATTTGCTTATTCCAGGTGTGAGAATAAAATTTTTTGGATTTATTGATCTGTGACTAAATCTTTTTGCTGGGCAGGTAAATGTTTGCCCCTAATGTGGATGAAGTGGCTTTTGAAATGACTTGAGAAAGTATTTATATGACACTAGCGGGAAGTACCCGGCATTGCCCGGGCGAAAAAGACACACACACATCGACTTACACACAGACATCGACCCACACACAGACATCGACCCACACACAAACACATC
This sequence comes from Entosphenus tridentatus, assembly GCA_014621495.2. NCBI lineage: Eukaryota > Metazoa > Chordata > Hyperoartia > Petromyzontiformes > Petromyzontidae > Entosphenus > Entosphenus tridentatus. The sequence goes on along the minus strand of CM025660.2, from coordinate 964,358 downwards.
GACTTACACACACACACATATAGACTCACACACACAGACATCGACTTTACACACACACACATGGAGTTACACACACACACACATAGACTTACACACATACATCGACTGACACACACATACATAGACTCACCCACGATGCCCGAGCACGAAGACCGACGACCAAAGAGATGTAGCACGGTGGGTTGATTCTAGACGACAGCCGCGATTGCTCTCGGGCCATCCCTCTTATGCTGCCGAGGGTGGCCTTGCTTCGCCTCCGGCCACGCCCTCTTCTGGATCTCTCCAGAAGGGTCTAGAGTCAGCATCACGTGTCCCTCAAGCCCCCTTTGGGCCCCCTTGCTACCCCGTGCCGGTCACGTGCCCTCTCGGGTTCACCCAGACGGTCATGTTCTCACGTGCCCTCTCTCTGCCCGTTAACGGGACCATGCCCTCTAGGGTCTACTTCCCTGCCATACCTACGCCGGTGCTAGAGAGGCACAAGACACACAGTTACAGGCTTGTGACCATAGATGGTGCACACGCCATAGTGACTCTATCAACGTCTCTACACATCTAACTGAATTCATCCGGACTCTACTCGAGAACCAACGATTCTTCGGGGAAATGAATGTAAAGCAAAGGTGCTGATACTGACAGAGAAATGGTCTTCCACAAAGCAGTGTGCTTGCACCATTACTTCCAATCTACCCAGACACCAGAAGTTTCATTTACGTGAACGACCGCTGCGTAACAGCCCAATGCAAGGACTTTCATCACCTCTCAAAATTACCCTGAAGGCAACATTAACAAACATTCGTTTAGATTGTTTGTTTTTATTTGTTACACGGATGATCCCGTTTATTTTATTAAGGAGATCCGTGGTGCGTGTGCACAGCAACAACACAAACGTCAGTATTGTAGAGAATGAGTACAGGGTCCTTCAGGAATATTTAACAACAAACAAATTAGGTATTTACCTCTAGAAGTAACATGAACACACACATCGAAAAAGACAGTGCAGCATACGACGAGGAAAACCAACTCTGAGCCAACCTGTTGAAGACCCAAGTATGCGCCTTCTGAGAGAAAGGGACGTGAAGCGGGAACTCATGATCTCATGGTTTAAACTGGCCCACTGCTAACATCCCGTCGGCCTTGGTTTAATACTCAACTAATCTCTTGACATACAAGGCACATATTGAGAAAACCAGGGCGAAGGTAAACTCACAATGTCACATCATCCAGAAAATGGTCATCGCAAAATAGGGATCATATACATCTCCACTCATGTCAATGGTGGTGGCTCTCTGCTGCTCAGCAGCGGAGTACGTGTGCCCTGCATGGTAGAGGTCCGTACGTTTAAAAAAGATCGGCCCGGTGTTCGATTGCTGCAGAAGTATTGCTGGTTTTCTCAAGCCAACCAATGTAGACAGCCTTTACCTCTTGGCTGACATCACACACCTGGACAATCAGAAGAATGGTCGCTAGCTGGGCACAATGGTTGCACCAGGCCACGAACCCAAGTCATCCACTCTACCAGCATATACCTGCTGCCAGTTTAATCACGCAATAGTTTTATCACCACCATGGAACCTCTCAGCTCATTGCGGAGAATACATGGCTGCAACTGTGAAATGCACGACCATGAGCTGAATCAGCAGCTGCTAAGATGAGAGTGTAAGTAGCAAGAACCAGAGGCAATCTACAGGCAATACCTGAACCGTCTGCATACAACTGTCGGCTATTGCAAGGCAAACCTCAGAAAGTGGAGCTATCTGGACCAGGACCAAAACACAAACTGTATCCGCAGTGAAGAGCAGACAATGGCCTCAGCTGCTCCAGTGTTGTCTGTTAAGAGGAGTAATGCACACTTGATGATTTAAGCATTAATACCAACTGAGCGCCGGCCTTTGCCCACAAATGGTCATCACTGATTAAAGTTGTTATGATGGAGACGAATTATGAATTTAATAAATGATTATTTTAATAGTGGTAATAGTGTTGATTATGATGACTGTCACAATACCGATTGCTTTCAAGAGTGCAACCATATCTTGCTCTAGACATGTTGCTCATCATGAGCACGGTGACCCTTACCATCATCATCGCCATAAGAAGCAGTTTCACCGCAGTGACGCGTCCCCGGCGAACGCAGTCTGCTCCTCGCCTGTGGTCAAAGCGCGTGACGTAGCCGGGTGTTCTTTGTGCCCCTCCCCGCTCCCACCACAGCCAGCAGGATGCACAGGAGTTCCTGCGCTTCCTGCTCGATGGGCTACACGGGGAGGTGAACCGCGTGCTGAGCCGACCCCGCCAGCCCATCAGCGATGACCTTGACTCATACAGGTAAACTTCGCTCTCTGGGCACCATAACCTTGGGGAGTCACACAGCTTTACGCAGCAACTCTCAACAACACTGCCACGTGCGCCACAACAACACAGCCACGTGCAACAACTC
>CM025660.2:940602-961914 GCA_014621495.2 Entosphenus tridentatus | reverse complement strand
GCCACGTGCGCCACAACAACACAGTCACGCGCAACAACTCAACACCACCACGTGCGCCACAACAACACAGTCATGAGCAACAACTCTAACACCGCCATACTGAACATCGCCACACTCAACACTGCCACCCACCCTTGCTTCAAATGCACTGGATTTTTAGTGTGTGCCTGGCAATCTGAGCCTGACCGTGTTTCCCTGTTCTCCCACCACAGTGATGATGAGAAGGCAAAGAGGATGTGGAAAAGGTACCTAGAGAAAGAGAACAGCAAGATTGTAGGTGAGCACAGGATGGATGGGGTTTCATCTGCATCTTCACACCACAAATAATTTGCAACTATCACATCTGTGATGTTATAGACTGTGGAGAAGAAGTGTAACAATTCAATCCTCAAGAAATTATATTGTCACGATCTGCCAAGGTGGCTCAGCAGTAGACCATGTAGCTCACAATCGGAAGGTTGGTAGTTCAAATCCTGAATGGGAGTGGATTCAGCACATCATCCCTCTGGGGCCAGCAACATGAATACGATTGTGTGGGACAGTCAACAATGGTTGTCCTATGAATTGACTCGTCTTCACCATACGAATACGGAAGTTTCACCACTAGCTGGGCCGTAAAAAGGAAATGAGTGCCAATGCCACAATGCTCACAGGAGCAGGAAATAATTTTGACTTAACTACAAGAATCATTAAGTGATTCAAGCATTGCTTTGCATTTTCTCTTGCTGCCTTCCGCTTCACAGACTTGTTCGTGGGGCAGCTAAAGAGCTCGCTCAAGTGCAGCACTTGCGACTTCTGCTCGACGACTTTTGACCCCTTTTGGGACCTCTCGCTACCCATCTCGCAGGTCAGTGAGGAGTAGTGGAAAACGAATATATACGCTGTTTATAGGCTGTGTCACAAGCTGTTAGAAGCTTTGTTAATGAAAAAAAAGGATACATTTTTTTTGTCAACATTACTCTAGTAATGTCATTGCGGCATGTGACCTCACTTCCTTACTCTGTAACAACGTCATTGCACAAGAGTTCCCAACTTGCATCACACAGCCACCGTACACACAACCTTGTTACAGATGGCATCTATGTGTTTAGAATGTTTGTTTTTCAGCTGACATTTTCATTTAAAAGGGAGGATAAATGTATTTTTTTCATAAAATAATTTCTGAGCACAGGCAAAAAAAGCACTCTTATCAAAATTGTAGTGGATGAGGCAACACGTGTTTTGAAGAAGCACGTTTGTAATAAGGGCGCGGGACAATACATGATGGGAGGGAATTTCAAAGTGGACCAGTGCGAGGGAAGTAGCATTAAAAGAGGGGCGCCGTGGTGACGAGATGTTAACTACCTCACCAGGTATACATAAGGTCATGGAATCGATCCCGACCCTGAAGTCTGTATATATGGAGTGTGCATGTTCTCGTTGTCGCGTGGATTTTTCTCTGGGTCCTTCGGTTTTTCACTCCACATTTAGAAACATGTGGTTTAGAGTATTTGGCTGGTATAAATTTCCACATGATAAGACAATTCATTGGGGGTATCCTTTGTGGCCCGGTCGCTTCTGAAAAGAGGTGTATAGCTGTGTGGGCCTTGACCTAGTAACATAAACAGTTTTTAGTTTTATTTTAGTTTACAAGTGTTGTTACCTGCGGTGTGGTGGTTGAACACAGTATGGATGAGGTAAAACGGTTTAGTCTTTTAGATCGATTCCTCAACATGAGTGGAGGAATCATTGAGTGAAGTTCTCGGGCAAAGTAACTATGGAAATAGTGACAGAAGAGTGATAAGGAGGTGAGTGATTGGAGTGAATTGGTGAATGCTGGATGATCAACCACCCAAGCTGCTTTATTCTGAATTCTTTCAGGTGCAGTGAGGTAAGAACCAGGTGATCCACCCCAGATATGACAACAGTATCCAATTGAGGCACAATGTGTGCTTTGTTTCGTAGTAATAATTGTTTAGAGTTAAAGAAGACATTAGTATGGAAAAAAAACTATGCTTCTTCGATGCCTCCTTAGCCAGATTATTCATATAGCCATTACATGAGAGGGCAGATGAGTTTGTTTTGTTGAGCAGATTCATGGTTTTACTATTGATAAGAATAATAATTTTATTTTATATAGCGCCATTCATGCAATTGCATCCCACAACGCAGCACATCAATTTCCCAGTTCCATACAAAAAATATGAAAATAAAACCCCGCTACTTCGAAAAAAAAAGAATACTTGATTAACGGGAAAAAGATGCACGTAACACGAAAAAATAATCACAGAGAAAATACATTTATAAATCTATTGAGTCTCGTTAAAAGTGGTATTGTTCAAGTCATATTGAAATTGCAAATCAGGCTGTGGTAGATGCCTTTTGGGGCTGCCCCTTCCCCCTTATGTGCTCTCCCCTGCCCTGATCTGTTCCCTGCTTGCCCACAGAAGTCATACGATTGCTCCCTCGTCGACTGCATACGGCTCTTCACCAAGGAGGAGGTCCTGGATGGAGACGAAAGACCGGTGAGTGGTAATGAAATCATTCACGAACGTAATCTAGATGTAGGTATCATATTTTAGTAAATTTGGCCCTCGGAGCAAAATGTTGGGACACCCCTGGTTTAGGTTCATTTTCAGTCTAAATTATTGTCAAGATATTTAAATCTAATACTATTTGTGGTCTCTGGATTAATTAAACAAGTTCCCAATGGGTTTTTTAAACATTTGACACTGATCATTGTTTCTCGGTTCCACCCCATCCCATACAGACATGCTCGCGTTGCAAGGCGCGGAGGAAATGCACTAAGAAGTTCACCATCCAGAAGTTTCCCAAAATCCTCGTCCTACGTATCCTTTGCAATTACCACTCATCTCAGTTGCCATATTGCCCTTGTACCATGGCCAGCTCCAGAGAAATGCGCTTAGCTGTGGCTTTAAATACATCCATAAATAAGGGACTGAATTGGCAGTGGTGTTCAAGCCAAGTTAAACAAATGTCCACCATCATTAACATAGAGATGCTGAGTCGGCTACCATTTCAGGCAGTAGCCCTTCAATGAGGCACAATAGCCTGTATATATTGTTATGCATTATGTTAACGTGGTAATATCAAATGTTCTGTAGTCTGCATTTAGGTGATCAAAAAGTGATTCCTTGCTCACGTGAGCATTGAGGCGGTTCCCATCTGTTTACAGCCCTGAGCCAGTGTTGGAGATTCCTCTTTCCTGTCATGGACTGAGTCTTGCCATAGGACAAACACTGTGGATTTCCCCACAAAGTGGTACTTATTTTCTTGACCCCAAAGGAATTATAGGCTGATTTAATTCCTAAGCAGGATTTAAACTTGCAACCTTCCACTCAATCTACTGCTGAGCCAACTGGCCAGATAGAAGATCAGGCTGCTTATATCAGCTGTTTATTGATGCCTCATTTTTTCAGGTATTTAAACTTACTCTCTGGTTCTTTCGGTAAAGTCACGTAGATATAAAAAATAATAAAAGAAACACGACGTCCGTCATCAGGTGAGAAAATTATCTGCTGTTGTAGCTTTATATAGGCGGGGAAGGGGGGGGAGTTTTGTCGAGTCGTGGCTGCAGAAGTTCACGGGGGAGAGGGGGGGAGGTTTTGTGGTGTGCAGGGATGGGTGGGGACTGGCACGGGGGGAGAGGGGGGAGGGGTTTGTGGCGTGACTTTACCGAAAGAACCAGAGAGTATGGATTCATGCAGCTTCCAATATTTAAACTGAGGTGATTAAAAAAACCCCATCTAAAGTAAAAGTGCTTTTATTTCTTCAATCACGTCTTGTTTTGAGAACGTGTGACACATTTTTGGCATGTCGCACACTCCCTGAAGGCTGCAAACTGTTGTTGACGCTACGTTGCCTGCAGGTTTGCAGGTAAGAGAACGGCCAATTAGTGTGTGACGAGTCAACTGCTGTGAAGGCATTTGGGCCTGAGTTGTCAAATTTCAAAATCACTACCGCTATTTCCTGTCAAAGTCTAAATGCTTCGCAAAGGAAATATTTTGTGCTATGTTTTTAGTGGAGTTTATTTTGCTTTACCAGGTGAGAACTTCAGACCAGTACCCCAAGTACCAAACGGCTTGTGCAATTAAAAAATTGCGTAGTCCATGATTTGTTACATTTCCGATTCCCTACCGGGTTCACACAAGGGTATTGCGTACATTTCCGTGAACAGTCAGGGCCACCCTTCATTTTGCCATTACTTACGTACAGGCATGCCCGCTCTCACAAACACAGACAAACATGCACAGAAACACGCACTGTCACAAATACACTATCACACATGCACACACTATCACAGTATTCATGCAACCATACACTCTCACGAATATGCACAACTAACACAAAACAAATGCATGCACAATCGCATACGAATACTCTCCCCACACAGTCATGCACTGTCACAAATATACAAAAACATTCTTCCCAATATAGCCTTTTAACAGACTGTTAACAAATACTTATTACTACTTATGTAACGACTCCCGACTCGAACTTTAGAGGTTTTTTTTGTTGCACGTAATTGTAGCTTAGGACCACGTCGTCATGAGCTAATGCTGACGTGGAGATTTTATGACCAAACAGACAGCGACGACGGCGGCCCGAGTCCCTCTCCACAGCCTCGAACATCCCTCCTGGCCCTGCTTTTATCCTCGTGGATTCTCTGGGGGAATTTCCCCAGCTGTCTCTTTGGACACTCTGGGGAATTTCCCAACCAAGACCCTCCAGACTTGCTGGCGCCTTGTCTTTACATCCAGCCTCTGACACCCTGTCTTCACATCGAGACTTGCTGACACAGTCTTTACACTTACATGGCACACGATAGATAAACACACAAAAAACACTCCTCACACACGCACATAAAGACATTTGCGCACAAAGTAACACACTCGAATGATTTCACGTGTAGTGTGTTGACTTAGGCGCACACTTGTAGTTGGAGGCAACACGTTTATTTAACACAACGAGTAATTCTAATAGGATAACAGCATAGGGTGGAGACCACCACGGCTCACTAAACTGTCACTCGGAGAGACAATTCTAAAGTCGGACCAGGGCAGCTGACTGGCTGCCTGGTCCACGCGTGAAGCCCGGAGACCGAGGATTGAGGACGGCGACTTCATTCCAAGAGTAGAACCCCGCGATCCCTCTCGGGATCCCGCTTATAACTCCCCTGGCGTGGCCGGCCCCGCCCCTGGCCACGCCCCCCTTCCAGAACCCTCGTGGGGACTCTGGATCCCCATCACGTGATCCTCTCACCCCCGACTGGGGGCCTCCCTGCCCCCCCCTCGTCCGGTCACGTGTCCTCCCGGGTTCACCTGCGGTCACGTCCTGACGCGACCCCCTTCACAGCGACACCCGGGCTCCGTCCTTACAGTGCCACCCCTCACACGGCACTGTCTCCACACCGCCGTGGCCCCTTCGAGATCACCACACACGTACTCTTGCACAAATACTTGCATGCAAAATCACACTCACATTTACTTAACATAATTCATAACATAAATATACAACTTACCTCAGCCACAGCCCGACTGAAGTGTATGGAGCGATAAATGTCACAGAAATCGCAGACAGGGATTTGCAGTTGGCCAGGCCCAGAATCTGAGGGGATGCAGGAGACTGCAGTCAGCTGAGCAGAACACTCCAATCCCAGGTCAATATTCTGTAAAACAGGTTGTAGACAAGGGCCTACACGACGACAAGCAGCATTGCATAAGTAAATCATCCCAAACGAGTAACCGTCATATATAATTTTACAAAATCAAAGTTTTTTCACCATTAACGCAGCCAAATGCATCTTATTTTAAGGATTGTGTTCCCCATACCCACACTGCTACTCTATGGAGATGGCGTCCTGATTCGTGGAGGGAAGGTGGCTCTGTGGCACCCAGAGCACAGCAATGGATCGCACACTCAATCCAAACAGAAGTGAACATAGGTAGTAACATAGCAGTGTATCAATTTAATATTTTTGCGCATGATTTAATATGTTGACAATAATTAAGGATTAATCTTCTTGGTTCTTTCGGTAAAGTCACGTAGAAGGGAAATAATAAAATAATAAAAAGTAAAATACTTATTTTTATATATTTTTTAATATTTTTTTATTATTTCCCTTCTACGTGACTTTACCGAAAGAACCAAGAAGATGAATCCCTGCAGTCACGAAAGCTTTAAATAGAAAAATAATTAAGGACATGTTAACTAAGTAATTTTATACGTTATCTATAATTGAGGATATATTCAGTACTTTTTAAATATGTTGTACATTTTTTAACAAACAGCAACAAATATAATACGATAGAAATACTCTGCATTTTCCGTTATAAGGTTTTGGTGCCTATTCAATACGCTGCCTGGTAGGATTTACTTAGTCTTTCTATATTCGGACCCCCAGATAGTCCTACTTGTAAAAGCTACCTGTGTCGTGGGTCTCTGTCATTCATAACTCTCGCAAATAGCAGTGGACTAACCTGGGCGGCCCTGGAAGATGATGTCACAGAACTACTTCAGAAGTCACTTTATTTGATCACTACCTACAGTTAGAGTAAACCCTTTATATGCCTTCCAAAACGTGTTTGCCTTATGTTATCAAAGCTAAATTGCAACTTGCAAAATTGTGACACATTGTCACATTATTATTTGCCCCTGTAGCTACTTTTGCCTAGAATCCCTCACATCTACAGTGCTCCCTAAGGAAAGTGCTGTACTGCAGTGCTTGCTAGAATAAAAAGACAATTTTTGAACTTGGAAGCTTTCCCAAGTCTAAAGACCCCATTTAATGAGGATCCTGTCTTGTGGTGGTTTCATTAATGAGTGTTTAGCTTTTTGTTGGGAGGAAATGAGAGAAAACCCACCAAGTGTTTGAGGGGTGATGCTCAAAGATTTGCAGATTCAATAACTCATTGGTGTACTTGGATCTGCTGGCCACCTCTTAGTTCAATCCTACAAAACCAGGTGTCCCCAGGCAGTTTATAATCCATACATTAACCAGACTGATCCTTGCTTAGCTTCCGAGATGCATAGAGATTTTGTAAATGCATTGTTGCGTTATCCCTGAACTGCAATCACCTTCAGACCTGAAGCGTTTCTCCGAGTCATCCCGCCGCTACCAGACCAGCAAGCTGTCAACCTTCGTGGACTTCCCCCTGCGAGACCTCGACCTGGGCAACTTTGCTGCTGACAAGAATGGTGAAGCCAGTCCCTGGAACAATCCGCACGAGCGTGAAACATCGGCTACGAAAACAGACAATAATTACTTCATGGGATCTTTGCCAGTACCAAAATATGATAAGAGGTTTTTCCCCTTTTTTCTGGCAACAAACAGTTGTTAAGATGTTTAAACACCAAACTGAAACCTTTTACAAGGATTCATGTCTGCATTAACCACAATGCTTGTGGTCAGAATGCAAACAAAAAATGTACTCTGATAATAGATGCATTGTCTTTGAAACTGATTGGTCCACACCAGAGACAGCTTTCTTTTTAGCCTCGTCTCAAACGGTGTTTGACCAGAAGACGCCAAAAGGAGTCCACTGGTCTAACAGCTGCATATATTATCAGAGTATGTTTTTTGTTTGCATTCTGACCGCAAATATTGCAGACATGATTCCTTGTTAAAGGTTTCAGTTTGGTGTTTTAACATCTTAATACTTGTTTTGTTGCCAGAAAAAATAGAAAAAACCTATTATAATAATTACTTGTTTTTGAGAGAGCCCCTTTACACCGGGGCATCTCACATTGCTTTACACCTAATACATCATATCTGACACATTTGAAAGGGCACCTCGAGTGGCAGCTGCCACAATGTGGCACATGGTGACTGAATATCTGGTCTATAAATGGGATTGTCTTTTAATCGCTACTTGTGCATCAGATATCCACATCACCCATCAGAAGTCCTAAATCAGTTTATGATCATCCACTGCCACCTGAATTGTGTGAAATCAGGAGGTTCTGCCATAGGATCTTCAGCTAGGTAGGATCTATTTTTTCACGTCCACGCTGCTTCATTGGTACCACCACCTTTTCCGCACCCTGTGTGCATGACCAACACTGTTCTCATGCCCTCCCTCTCAGTGTCTGCTGTGTACAACTTGTACGCCGTGGCCAACCACTCGGGCACCACCATGGGCGGGCACTACATCGCGTACGGGCGGCCGCCGGGCAGCTCTGAGTGGCACTGCTACAATGACTCGCGGTGAGCGGCCATGTGGCCAGCACAAAGACAAATACAAAGATCCCACATATAGCCTTAACAAACTTTTGAGGCAAGTGCTGTTAGCGAGCATCTATGAAAGCCAGCACAGCACAGGAAGGGGTGGGTAACCAGCACCATGCCTTTGTCTCCCTGGTAGCGATGTTTACACACCGCACCAGCTACTCATTTGAAGCTGAGTTGACCTAGGGGAGGCCCAGGACCGGTTTAAATAATCGTCATTTGTGTTGGCCATGAGCGGGATTCGAACTCGGGTCAGCGGGGTTCATAGCATAGCGCGCTAACCGCTGAGCCACCGCTCCCCATTCTGTCAGCATGCACAAGCAGGGCATCTTTTATCAACTTGGTGGCAGCATAGAAGCACAGTACAACAATTGGATTTTACTGCATTGCCCTCTCCTGTACACCACGTATTCCCACAACCCGATGACAACCTACAATGTGCAGTGGTGGTTGCCCATACAAGCACTACCCGAGCTCACTTCTGCTTCACTTCTGAGATCTGACCAGATGGCGCACACTCCAGGAGATCTGTTTGCATTGAGTACGAGGAACTGTCGCCCCGTGTTTCACCGCTGTGTTCTCTCTACCACGGGCAGGGTGACCCCTCTGTCCGTAGGTCAGGTGCGCTCGAGTGAGGCATACGTGCTCTTCTACGAACTCTCCACGTCGCGCTTCTGAAACATCCTACCATGGACGCAGCTACCCGCCACGCCTAGTACTACCTGCCACGAACACAGCTAACCACCACGGACACCACTCCCCACCATGGACACCGCAACGCGCCATGGACACAACTAACCTACTCGGACAACGCTACCTGCCATGAACACTGCTACCAACCGTGGACATGGCTAACTACCACAGACAGCACTACTTGCCAAGGGCAGCGCTACCCACCATGGGCACAATGCCATAGACACAGCTGCTAGTACTGACAGCCACGGACACAGCTACCTGCCACGGACTTCACCACCTTCCCTTCCCTGATCTCCCACTCGGCAAATGCTACCCCCGGCCATGCTCCGGGGAGACATGTCCACCCCTCCCCAAGGCCGGGATAAATGGTGGGCCGTCCTTGTGGCCTTATCACACGGGGAGAGCGTGCCACGCTACGTTGCGTCTAAATGATGGCAGGAACTGAGCTTTTGCACTGCTTCCACAGCAACGTTTGTGACTTAAAGGCTTCAAATAAGCAGCACGAAAGAAAACGCATCCCTTAACCACACGAAATGGTGCAATCCTGTAATTTACCCTCAGTAAGATTATTAAAACCAACAGAACAAAGGAGGTGAATGTAGTTTGGCAAGGAGGTTTCGTCTGGTCTCTTTCCCAGCACTGACAGACAGTTCTGAAAGGTCCGTGGGTATTAAACTGTGATCATGGAGTGCACTGAGCTGCTGCAGACTCACACTTCCAGCAGCGTTGGAACTGAAGGTTGACTAAACAGTGTTTAATTTTACGGACATGCTAGTGAAGCACGAATGGAGCATGGAACTGCACTAAAGGGTAGAAAAGCAGAGTGAGTGAGTGGCTGTCCGAAAGACACCGAAAGGGCTTGGAAGCTCAGGCGTTGGCAGGGAAGGATACGACACCTGTGGCTGTCGTCGCTTCAATCCAAGAGTCGCGTTTCACTTCCACATTGCGTGTACCACTCACTTCCCTGGCTCCTAGCTTGGCATCGCACCATTTCTCAACAGCAAAATGCAGTCCACATGGATTCTGGTTAACAGGGCTAGGCAGCGCCTCATTTGGAAATGTCCGTCACAAATCCCCAGAGCCATCCTGGGCTTGGGGAGGTGGGTTGTTCCTCAGGTGCGGAGCGACTTTCCCTGCACTCGTTGCCTTGTTTCGCCACTCGCTGGGAGTGAAACATTGCCGCTCTGACAGAAATTTCTGCATTCAACTTAGCCCCGTGGGTCCCTCTCTCCCATACAGGCAATACGATACAATAGATTACGGATGTATTTCAGTTCTGAATGTAACTACATCTGAAGACATCACCACCTTGTGTTGAAGACCGTTCTTTAACATAAGGTGGTGCTTTGCTCATGGAGAGTTCTGGATATAAATGTGTAGGTCTCGTAACTTGGCACCAATAGCACAACAGGAATGAAATTTGGAGAATGCACATATCTATGTTGTTCCCATTCCCCTGTCCCCTGGGATCTGGATACCTTTGTGATTGGCAGCAGTCATGTTTCTCAGAGCGGTAGTGTCTTACTGCAGGATGTAACTGGCAGTATTGCGCACTGCGCTTCGCAATGAGTATTGTAGATAAGAGTGTGGTGCGTGTGTGCGCTCTAACTCGAATGCACTTGCCCTCTTGCCGTTATATCCGCTATATAATGTAATTATTTAATATAGTGTGGACATTGGGGCTGCTGAGTGGGTAGTGTGGTGTTGAGAGGCATTGAGTCTGCAGGTTTTTCATGTGGGCACAGATGGTCAGCTTTGGATACCATAGCTTTTATAGGCTTCTCGTTTCGATTGCTACATGACAAACAAACACCTGCATAGTAAGACATGTGAGAAGGAGCGCCAACACCTACATAGTGTGCATAAAAGGCAAATGAGGGAACATCAGAAGCACTTATGTCACGTCATCTTCCAGAGGTTTTGTGCTAACATGGTGTACTGTTCACTGTGAATTCTAAATAGTAATTGCTTCATGATCTCTTGGCAAGATACCGATAGCACAATCGCTCTGTACTGCGGAACAAGCAGACGTATCGTTACCGTGGGCTCATTACAGAGTTCACGAGGTCCAGTGCATACTACCAATGCAATTGGCAGACAGGCCTGCATTTCAGAGACAATTATTTAGCAGACAATATGCCTACTTCTCATATCTGTCCCTCTACATAATGTAAGTATTGTTTACACATCACATGGCCTGCAATAAGTGCATAATTTTATCAGCATTGGTTCAATACAGTAAAACTGGACAGGTTTCGCCATTCAAACTCATCAGACATCATTTTTACGGATTGTTTTGTTTTCAAAGTTGTCTGTCGAACTCTATGCACCGATGGTTACCATACAGTACTCTCCAGCAGTAAGTAAATAAGGGCCAGTCTGTGGTAGGCCCAGAATTGCATGGGCTGAGTGGTGAAGGAGTCTAGCCAGCCCAGGCCGGGTGCTGCTGTATGAAGTTTATTGAGAATGTCCTCTTCATTCATACTAACTCTCACAGGCACTGGCTTCATGAAAAACTATGTTATTATTTTAGTTCCCTTACATAATTTGGTAATGTATTTTTTTAACTATTCTACAACACAATGGTGTAGTTGGACTGCGCCTAATGTGCCCTTTAGAGTATAAATGAAATGTTAAATGATTGTAAACACTTGGTGGTGATTTAATTTCACGACTAACTAGCAACCCAGCTGTTCTTTGAATGTGACCGTCAATCTCTCTCAGCCAGCAAAACTTATATTCGTATATAGAGCCCTGTTACTCCCTTTTTCTTGCCGTCTCAGAACTGTACATCAACATTTATCTCGATTTTTCGCTTTATTATTGCTAATTCCCTCCACTGTATCTCACCCACTTCCCTCCCCCTATCCCTCTTCCTGTTTCTCACCCTCACTCTCCTTATCCCTACCTCTGACCTTTCCCATCTCAATCTCTCTTTCCTCTCCTTAATCCTCTCTCCCACTGCTTTTCATGTTCCCTTCTTGCCGTACTCTTTCCTCACCGCTTCATCCCCTTCCACTCTCTGCGCCTCTCTGTCTCTTGCTTCTCCATCTCCCCACCCTATACCTCTATCTCCCGCCTCACCTCCTCCCTTTGCTCTAGTTTGAGTATGATCGAGTATGATGATGGTATGACAACACGATAGAGTATCCCGCACATTTGTTTGGAATACACATCCGGAATGGATGGTGGGGGGGTGACGTCGGCGCGACGCACGAACCGGCTCAGTGCTGTGGGACGCAGGTGATGTCACCGTGCACTTGGGAGTGCAGCACCACAGCCAGACAGGAACCCACCCAGGTCATCCAGCCAGAACACTTTTCTACTGTAGTAACAAACTGTATAGGAAGCAGAGACTCTATGGTTTTGAAGAAAACAGAAATGGTGCATTTTATTAATGCAGTTAATACTTGTTATGGTTAAGCACCATCAAGTAAAACAATGCACTTTTGATTAGAACAAAATGTACGTTAATCGTATTCAAGTCTCACGTTTTGCAGAGACACACTTAAAGTGAATCAGTGTGAAAACTTTACTATTCTTCCTCACGCTATCAGATTATAAACAGCTACTCCCACCCTGTGGGGCAACAAGGTGTCAGGCAGGGGAGCAAGTCAGCTGCTAAACCAGTGTTATCCTCTTGTCTGCGTGGGCTTTCTCTGGATTCCTCCCGCACACAAAATTATTCAACAAAAAAGCGACTAAACGTCAAAAGCAGGAGTTTCCTGAAAAAGACATGAAGCGAGTGAGGCTTTGGTGGGTAGAGATAAGGGGGCATTTAATATTGGTATCAATTCCGTGGCATGTCCCACGTCTGCTAGGCAAAACAAAAGACGGTTCATGTTCATTTATTAGGTATAGCCCTGTGAGCCATTCGGCTCTTGAATCGGGTGCAACCGCAACAAACAAAAACATGAACAAGAAACATCTTAAAGTGAATATGGTGGTCGCAGACGAGCACTAGAAGGAAGGCACCAGGTTGTTTCACCCGAAGCTCGTGTTTGCAATTCTGCCTTACTATGAGCAATTCTATAGCACAACCCAATGTTGATTTTTCACAAAGAAGTACTATTTTTTTAAACAGTGGACGCATGATGAGCCAAGTTGACCTCTGACAGGGATTTGAAAATTTCAATAGATTGGTTGTGGGCAGTACATTTCGATGAATGCACTGTGAGCACGGACACTTAAAAAGGTTGACGTGTGGTTCATGGTAGCATGATAGTCAGCGGGATTGGGGGGCAACACTCGGTGGTTGTCTAGTTGGTTAGCAGTAAAGATAGTACTCGTGGCTCGCTGGCTACTTGACTTGGTTAGGGTTTTCTAGGAAAGCCAGTACTCGTGGCTGGTTGGCTCGTTGGTTTGGGTAAGGAGTAAAGTTGGCATTTGGTTTTCTAGTGCGCTTCACCCACACACTATTTGCTTCTATTTCACATCACAATGCATGTATTTTTAGTCGTGTCTGTCTAGGTCTTTACAGTTTTACCCAGGCAGAATGGGGAAACAAAATTACGTTAATAATATTAACACCTGTCTGTGTCAGGCAGTTGTAGAAACAAACCCCGACATGGTAAAATGAAAAAACTGCGTTATTTCATTCACATATTCCAAAGCCTTGAAAATAATAATATAATTTACCAACATTTCAGTTGTGTCTTGAGGTATCTGTAAGTCCCGACACCATAACTTAGTTGTTGCACTCTGCAGGATTATTAATGGGTTTGAACAAATGTGTTTTAATTATTGTTTTTAATAATACCACTTTATTGCTGTGTGATAATTCAATGTTGTGCTTTTAAACTTGGCTTTTGGTGCATCCATTGAGACACCAAGGCATCCACTCACCAGTAGCCCCCCACCCCAAGCTCTGGCAAGCACTAGATATTTGAAAAGGAAATCTTACCTCTGAAGTACAGTATTGTGTTATATGGAAAATGGATGTACTTTAGCGTGGGATACTGTGGCTGTAAAAGATGGCAGTGCAGCCAATATGGCCTTGACCCTATCCAAAACCCATCGCCGTCTCCTCCCACTTGCTGTGTACCCCGCTTCTGTCGCGAGTGTTTTGGTTTGATGCTCTTTCCCCCAGTTATTTCTCATCATTGCTTTGTTCATCTGTGATGGCAGGTATGAACAAATAGGCAACGGGCAGGCAATTTGGCATGCACAGAGGGCATCTAATCCCACAATTCTTTACGGTGGCGGTAAGTAAAGTATTATGCTTCCCCAAATTAATACAGTATAATTCGTCATCCCAATTGGTTGTAACTTGTTGGTGGCTCTGGGGTAGAGCAAGCAGCTCACAAAAATAAAGTTGCAAATTTAATTTCTGGTTAGGGGTTGCAGAGCGCATCATGCCTGCGGCATTGATAAAAGTATTACTCTTTGGAAAAAACAACAGTTTTGATTTGTCCCTGCCCTAAGAATCTGGATTCCCCACCGCTTGCTCAGGGCTGTGAATCGTAGAGGAGCACCAATGCCTCTGCTCATTTCAGCATCAGGAAGCACCGACCACACATGTCCCATGGTTGCTTGTCACCTCCGCCCTCCTCTCCCCCTTCCTTTAACGCTGCAATTGTTCACCCGCACCACATGTGTGAACGTGAGATGGATGTGTGCAATCGTTCTTTAGAGCAGCTTTGTGGTGATGGTGTGGTCCAGTTTTCCACCACCACAGGCATGGTGATTTTCTTGATTTGTCCACGTCGGCACATGCACACTCGGTTATGAAAACGTGTAACTCGTGAATGTACGGCGTCGTGAACAGTAAAACCACTTAAGTGGAGCTACCCTCGAGTTGTGTAGAGTAGTGCAAGTTAAAGGTAAACATCAATAACTTGTGTTTTATGCAGTCAGCCGCTGAAATGAAAAGTGATCAAAGTGAAACATTATTTGGCAATGATGTGAAGGGGTTAGGGTGCAGAGGACACTAGGTCTTCCCCCAATTCTAACAAACCAGCCCCCAGGACAAACCCTGACCTAAAACCCAAGGTCGGCTCTGCTGCTTCACCTGGCCCATTCAGACCTTTGTTCACTTTTCATTATCATTGTTCAGAATGCTCCATCTGTAAGGCAGCGTCACCCAGCTGTACACTTAGGTTGCCAGTGTTTGCTTCAGTTGGTATCTCATCAAGAGTAAGTATGTACGTTGAACTTCTTTCGCACCATACATAGCCAACCGTACTAATCGGAGGTGCGAGGGAAGGTCAACAAACTAAACACAAAAAGCAGTTCTAAATAAAATAAAATTAGATTTAAAAGTGTATAGCTCCAGTGGCTTCCTAATATCAGAAGGAAGAGCGATCCAGACGGCTGCAGAAGCACATCTGAAAGCCCACGATGCAGTGACCATCTTTGTTCGATGGTGAGCCAAAAGCCGCTGCGTGGATGACCAGAGTTTGTGTGATGGTTTATGCTCCGAGACGAGATCAGCAAGGTATTGTATTGTGATATTGATACGCAGAGGCTGTCATTTATTGGAGTCTGCTGGTCTTGGACAATGTCCTGTTGGATAAAACTCAAGTACCGTCGTCTCCCTTTACATATATGGTTTTCAATGAAAAAATATTGCAAAAGTTTTCTCATTTTATGCTTTAATTCCAAGTAACTGGAAGTAAAGGTGAACAAAGGACGACCCAATTTGAAGAAGCAACCACCCAAAAGAGGCACTTGTTGCCCCATTTAGACTTTGTCCCGGGCATATTTCACACGTTTACATCTTTGTTCCAGTTGATGTCTCTCCATTGCAGAATTAACAACATAATCAAGGAACTGTTGACAGTGGTGCACAAGCAATTTTTTTTTTACAAATCTGTCGTTACCACTGCCTCAACTCTGAAGGGCCTTGGCCCAAACATTAGAACATTATTATTTTGTTTTACAAAGCAAAATAATCATTTTGTGATTGGGAATGAGGTCACTAAGGGGTTTATGGAGCGCCTAACCTTAATTTCACAGCTCTCATTAAGGAAGTTTAAAACTCAGTTTTTTTTTCAACAAGGTGTTTCTGTTCAAGATAGTTCTTAACGTTGCATAGAGTGAGCCTTTTTTATTTGTGCACCACTGCAAACTACGTGCTGTATTTTATTTAATTCCCGTGTCGAACGGCTCTGGGGGGACACTCGTTCATGCATCTGCAAGAGCTCAGGTTTGGATTGCATCTTCCTCTACGTAGCAGCAGCAACAGTCATGAAGCACGGCTTACGGGGCTTATGGCTCTCCCATCATAACTCAAAGCTTTTGCTTCAGGATATTGAAATCGTCGAGAGGTCAAAGCTCTTATCTGAGCAGGCCAAAGCCATTCGTGAAGATTGTGCATAACCCATGGACTCATGGCTGTACCACAGTTTTAGAAGCAGCCGTGAGATCAACGTCGGCCTGTGTCAAGGCTTAACCGTGACTTGGTTTAAACATGAATATACATCATCATACCATTCTGGGGAGTGTGTGGGAAGGGAGCTAATATAATGTATATGCGCTTGGTTTTCAAAATACGATGTTTTAAAAGATATGCAGGATTTGCAAGTATATTTAAAATATATAAAGAAATAAATTATAGACATTTATTTGTGTAGAGTGTACAATTTTTACACACATCAAACTCCGTTTGCAAAACACGTGCGTGCGTGTCCATTTTTTCACAAAAGCTTGAAAATCCGCTAGCACACCAAATCCCAATAATGCGCACCCACAACTATTAACCAGGGCCAAATACAATAGGGGTACATGTGTGTGTTTGTCAGACGTGCTGCAATTTTCATATCAGGGCTCTAGGACATGTGTGACTACTGTTGAGTCATGATATAGCCAACACGGTGGCATGTATCGACAAGGCTCGATTATTGCAACTCACTACGGGACGGGACGTCTGTCAAAAACATTACCAAGCTGCAGCGTGTACACATTTTCTTGGTTCTTTCGGTAAAGTCACGTAGAAGGGAAGTAATAAAATAATAAAAATAATAAAACATAATAAAATAATTCTCACGACGTTTCGGCCACAACGCAAGCAGCCGTCTTCAGGTGAAACCAGGTCCGTCGAGGCGACAGCTTCTGAATGGAACAGCACACGTGCTTGGAGCATATATATAAGCTGGGTTGGGAGGGGGGGTGAAGGGGGGGGGGCGCCTTAACAAAAGAATTTGCATATCAAGAGGTATGTAATTAGTGCTACTTGTGTCCGTGCATTATGCAGGATTAGCAGCATCAAAGGAGCGGATATGGGAAATGCAGGTATGTGAATAGTGTTACTTTGCCCGTGCATGATGCAGGATTAGCAGTATCACAGGGAGGGGGTGGGGGTAGCATTAATAAAGGGATGAAGTGTTAATAGTATGTAGCTGCAGTAACTAAAACCACCACGTAAACAACTAAAGTATAAACTACATAGTATCATAATTATACTAAATATACTCTACAATAAGCTGAGAATTGTAATGTATTACCTACTGTTAGTAACTCAGCTTATTGTAGAGTATATTTAGTATAATTATGATACTATGTAGTTTATACTTTAGTTGTTTACGTGGTGGTTTTAGTTACTGCAGCTACATACTATTAACACTTCTTCCCTTTATTAATGCTACCCCTATCCCCTCCCTGTGATGCTGCTAATCCTGCATCATGCACGGCAAAGTATCACTAATCACATACCTGCATTTCCCATATCCCCTCCCTTGGATGCTGCTAATCCTGCATAATGCACGGACACAAGTAGTACTAATCACATACCTGCATTTCCCATAAATATGCTAAATTCCTCTTGATATGCAAATTATTTTGTCAAGGCGCCCCCCCTTTCCCCCCCCCTTCCAACCCAGAATATATATATGCTCCAAGCACGTGTGCTGTTTCATTCAGACGCTGTCGCCTCGACAGACCTGGTTTCACCTGAGGACGGCTGCTTGCTTTGTGGCCGAAACGTCGTGATAATTATTTTATTATGTTTTATTTTTATTATTTTATTACTTCCCTTCTACGTGACTTTACCGAAAGAACCAAGAAGAACTTTGACTTCGCATCACATTTCCCAAAACTTAGATATTGAACAGCCCAGCCCTAGTCTTCAGCAAGCCTACACATATCTTATAAACGTACGCACCAACTTACTGACAAACTGTGGGGAAACTTGGGCAATGTGGTGATAGCTTTGCGCGTGCACCTTTAAATTTAGATTTTATGGGTGCACTTTGAGTTTCTACATAACCATTACTGGGTGCCAATTGAGTTTCTTACATTCCTGGGTACCCTCATTGGATCCATTCCTGGATACATCTTGAGTTTCTGGCCTCGTTGACTGTGCACTGTTTTAACAATTAGCGCGGGGAGGAGAGGCAAGGATGATGATGAGAGTGCGACTCGTGCTCATATCAAAGAGCCTCAGCGTGAAATCACAAGAGGTGCAGCACACACACCCTCGTAGGCCTGGCCATCCTAGCCGTCGTACACTGCACCCTCCTGTCGAGTTACACAGCTAAATATAACCGGTCCTGTAATCTACCGGCTTTGGGAACGCAATGTTGCGCTCACACTACACGCTATCTCCATTTTTGCCAGTGCTCACACTACTCAAGTTTCTGATCCATCGTCTTTGGTGAGGCCAGGGTTGTAGAGAACGGGACACGCAGTGAGCTAAGCGTCAGTCTGAAGTGACCACGGTGTTGTGGAACCATAGCCATGACTGATGCCGGTGGCAACAATCAGAGAGGCGTTGCCGAGCTGCTTTGACGCATGGGTTTCTGTAATCGTGACCTCACGGCTCAGTTCTTCGTCATCAGAAAACAATGCAGATTGGTAACAGCTTAAAATACACACATAGGCAGTGCTTAGTCACGGGGCACAGTGGCCCTTGCTGACAACTGCACAGAATCAGTGACAATGTTACATTTAGAAATTAAAAAGACGAGTAAAAATGTATCAACTACGTGCAATATGTGGATCATACACCCCCACCACTCAACAAAATAAATAAAAATCCGGCAATACACCTCCCTCACATCTGGTACTCCAAAACAAGCCTATTCTTTACACATCCAATCAGCCACACGGTTTTCTGAAAGAGCATCATTTGGCAAGAATTGGTTCAACACAAATCAACTCTGGACCGGTTTCAACATTCAGTGTCTCAATAGCAGAGCCAGGCTTGCTTCAACCAATGTTAGTGAATTTACAGATATTCATGAAGATGAGCCCTAACCATTAGTGTGGTAGTGAAGTAAAAAAATACATGGAAGGTTATTTTACGAGGAATGTTACATTAAATACACAAATACTTTTGACTGTTTGCTTCTCAACACTAGTGGTGCAGGAACAAAGGGGAAATGGGAACTGTGATTCTTTGAGATGCAGTTCTCTGGTGCAAGTAGGCTAGGGGATCAATGCGACCTCATAATGAAGAGCCCCAGAACCACCGTTTCCTGGCAACTGGGGTCCTGAACAGGGCTGCCTGAGTGGAATTTGTAAACTAAAGGCACCTGTCGTGCTTCATCTTCTTACTGATCGTCAGCGGTTGCTAATTCCATCCCGGGTGCTGCCGACACGAAAACAGCCCTGCCAGTAAAACCATGGCAGCCTCTCTCATACGTACCAGCCTCAGACACCCACTCTCAAAAGACAAGGCCCACAGACCCCTAAACTGAGCAACTGAGACCTATAAACCCAGCAAAGGAGGATCTGAGACTCCAAGGCCATACAAACATGATACCTACACCAAGATGCCAAGACCCCTAAATACAGACCTCAAAGACTCAAGATTCTGAGGTTCCTAGACATAGAAAACCAGACCCCTGCAAACAAACTCCGAGCCCCCTTAAATTCTCAAGCCAAGACCCAGAGACATAAATACCCCTTGACCAGAGATTGCTAAAGCCAGACCCGACCCTGGGACCATTAAACCGAAATCCTAAGACCCTCAGGCACTATATCAGCAAAATCACAAACTTCAGACCCCTGAATCCAGATTTTCAGTCACCTCAGCTCGGACCACACAACTTGGATAACTAGACCCCAAATGCTATGAGACCTTCATACACACAATCCCAGACCCCCAGATACTGAGTCTTCAAACAAGACAGTGACACACGAATGCTGGTTTAATGCCCTTCCCGTAAGAATGTCCCATCCCCATCATGTGACCTTGACATTTCCCTCCCATCCTGTGATCTTCTCAGAGTACACATGCAGGCACCAGCACAGCACAAATTACTGAAATACAAAATAACTATGAGGGTCATTGGACAATACTAATCATTATTTAGAGTTGTGTTACGTAGTTTTGGTTTAGACTGAGATCCATATCTAACGGAGAATTTAATAAACTTCTCCAGCACTGGTTCAAGCAAGCCTGACTGCTGCTAAGACACTGCATGTCAAAGTCAGTCCATAGGTTGCTATGCTAAAGCATGCTGCTGAAAACAATAATTCCCAGAAGGCTCTGTGACAAATGGGGTGCATAAATACGTGTATTAATTATGAAGAGAAAGTTATGGGAAGGAGGCACATTTTCTGGTTATTTCGTAAATTATTTAAAGACAAAATATAAATTTGGATGACATTTAAATTAAAAGGAAGGGACTGTGTTGGCAGTGGTGGACAGTACAAGCAGGCCATCACAGCATTCCTGATGAGCACTGCCTTACAAAGAACATATATGACAGGCTAACGTTGCTGGCAGTATCCTTCTTCCGAGCACAGAGAGCATTGATTAAACAAAGGGGATAACTTACATTTGGAGTTTACATCGTACAATATGTCTGTCGCAGGGAGACAATACCCCTTTAAGAGTTAATCAATAGTTTTGAATTGACATGATCAGCGTTCCCGTGGGAGCTGCTCTATGATATGGTAATTTATCCTGCACGGTATCCATGCCAAAGCCTGCGCCCTCCCCACTGAACCCAACACCATAACCAGAAGGATTTTTTTCCGCGCCTCCCAACCAAAAGGGGTTGGGGAACCGCTGCTGACCTGCGCCCCCAGGGCCCGGACCCCCCCGGGGCCCGGACCCCCCCGGGGCCCGGACCCCCCCGGGGCCCAGACCCCCCCGGGGGTTGCCCCCCCCGGGCCGAGCTCTCCCTCGGGAGAGGCCGCGCTGCGCCCCGCGCGCAACGCCGCTGTCCGAGACGACGCCTCCACCAATCGTGTCGCGCATACGTACACCTCGTGACCGCGCGCGACCAATGGCGTCCGGCCGTTGGCCCTGCATTGACCGTTACTTCCCCAATAACAAACATGAACAGACAACACAACTCACACAACAACACTACCCAAACACCAACACGCCTCACACACCAACACGCCTCACACACCAACACACCTCACACAACAACACACCTCACACAACAACTCACACCACAACACACCTCACACCACAACACACCTCACACCACAAC